>RJWM01007687.1:0-76742 GCA_004363535.1 Dasyprocta punctata | reverse complement strand
ACTGTGCTGGGGTAGGACAAATATTCTTTCTCCTTTCACAGAACAACAGAAGACATAAGCAAGGAAGCGAAAATAAAGTAATCTAATGTAAATGCTGCTTCCTCTTGCACAAGGTTTGTACCTCTCCCAAGGGGACTGCCAGGTTTCATGCCAGGGGCCTGCACAAGGCTCTTGAGTCGACAGCGTGACCCTCAGCAAGACCTCCCCAGTGCGTGGACCCAGGTCCCATCCTTCAGGACGAAGACCAACCGGGAACACGATAGAGGAGGGCTGACAGCGCCCTCTCATCCCCGGGACTCCACTGACTTGACTCTTTAAATCGAGTCACTAAGGATTAGTTAGAAGAATCTAGATAACATAAATAAAATATATGGAGATCTATTAAGCAGTGAAAGCTAAATTAAATTTGCTGTAAGCTTTTTGGGTATGACTGCTTCTTAAATAGCAACACGTAGGGCCCAGAGATTTAGCTCAGTGGTTCAAGAGCTTGCTTAGCAAGCACAAGGTTGTGAGTTCAATCCCCAGTACCCCCCCCAAAAAAAACTAGCAACACATTACCCATTCTCAGGGCCCATGTAGCATACTGTATTTCCCAAAGACGGGTGGAACAATTGTCCCATTCCATACTTTCTTTCCCCAGTGACTCGCCAATCAAGAGGAACTATTTTCCCCTCTAGCTTAAATCTCAGCGGCCTCTGTGACTGTCACGGGGCACTCTGTGCCAGTTCTGGATGAAAGTTTTAACTAGACTGGCAGGTTCTACTTCTTTCCTCTAAAACGCCAGGCACTATGCAGGAATTGCATCTTCCTGGAGCCCACCAGATGAGAGTTCCAGGCCAGACCAACAGACCCCAGCATGCAATGCCACGGCAACGGTCGAGCCAAGCAAAGCTGAGCAGCTGCACACGTCACTGGGGGAACCAGCTTAAGAGGGAGCCTCCAGCCCCAGCCCCAAGCTGAGGCCAGGGGGACCACAGGGCAATCTTAAACTAAGCGTTTCCTGAACTTCTGACTCCCAGACCGGTGAGCAAAATAAAACGAGCCAGCCTGTTGTACTCATGGATTCCACATCTGTGGGTTTAAGCCATAGCGGATCGTAAATATTTGGGAAAAAGTTGTACCAGTACTGACTACGCAGAGACACCTCTTGTCCTTGTCCTCCAAACAGTCCCATACAGACACTCCTCATTCAACAACTGAGATGCATTCCTGAGACCAGGTCATTAAATGAATTGATCACTAAGTGAAAATTTGTATATAGTATTATCCGTATTACAATAATCAGAACAAAGAAGGCTCAAAGGGAATTCAAACCTTCTCTGATGGGTTTGCTTTTCTTTGCACACCTCTCGCACACAGTAGTGAAGCAATAACAGAACAAAGACTACAGTACTGTAGTGTACAATACAATCAGAAAAAACGACAGTACTGACGATGTATAAACAAGATGTGCAGAACTGCACCAAAAAAGAGACAGCTCCTAAGTCCGACTCATACATCTTACGTGGGAACAGTTGTTAAGCAGATAGGTCATTAAATGAGGAATATCTGTATTAGACATCATATTAGCAAAACACTTCAATGAAGATGATTTTCTCCAGAAAGCAGGCTCTCCAATAACCTTTAAAATAAAACACAGCAGCACCAACAAATCCTCACAGCAGCCGGGCTCAGGTCATATTGAATGCTCACATGTTAGAAAAGGCAGGGATGAATATGATTCAGAAAATTCAGGATATCTGATGATACAGAAAGTGCTCATCAATAATCATGAGTGCAAAACAGATGCAATCCAGATATGATCTGTAGCAAATCAATAAAGTGTCTATTCCTGCATGTCCTCATGTGCCCTTTCCCAGCATCTTAGCAGCTTCCACGAATTCTTCAAGGTCACATTGATCATACAGCTGATATTGCTGGAAGTTGTATTTTGAAAGTGCAATTCTGGCTCATTAATGGAGAGCTTCTGCAGGCCACTGTAAGGAAGCAGTGACACTAAGATGCTACTAATAAGATATCACAGATCCATGAACCTGCTGGACTGTAAAGCTCACTGGAAATGCCACATATCCTTGGCATTCATGGAGCCACTGCTCTGTCTGCCTCTGCAGCAAACACCCTGGAGGACAGAATGACATACAAAGTATGCCGTAAAGAGCTCTCTAGCCAGGAGTGTAAGACAAAAAGTCAATACACAAAACAATCACAGAACCGAGAGTAACAGTGTGAATTATTCAGTTGTTTCCTGTGGCTTGGAAGTGTATATATAACTCCTGAAAAAATACGCGCACCCATATGATATGAGACATGTCTGCCTGTCAAAAAATTTCAAACGTAACATCACTTCCAGAGTGTGTTTATATCTGAGAATTTATTTACCTTCAAATGGATCAGTTTTGTTAGCATCTAAGGAAATGTCAGAAGCAAACGCAGTAAGTCCCCGACTTACTAACATTCAAGTTGCAAACTTTCACAGATACGAATGGACCTAACGTTAGGAACATTCGTAGACGCAAACTGCAGAAGTAGCTCACAAGTCTTCCAAGCGCTGTCACCGGTGCGCTGTGTGTGCGTACTGGGCAGCAGGAGTGCACAACAGTGCAGTTCGGTGGGAGACTTGCTGTACTTGTGTGTGGGCTTGGCTTTTTATGCTTTACACTGTGTATTTGTGTCAAAGCTATGTAAGACTCACTTTGTCTGACTTACAAACAAATCCACCTTATGAACACCGTCCTGGAAAAGGGACTTGCTCCTAAGTCAGGGACTTATTCCTTAGACATGAACCCAATAAAAAGGCCTTTTGGCACAGCTGTTCTGCCTGTAACATAGGAGATTAACAGGTTGCATAAGAGTTCAAATCACTCACTTTTGCATCAAAACAGGTCACCATTTTGGGGGGCAATCCCCCCCTCAAAAAAAAAATCCACGCGCCCTCCCTGCCCAGGAACTTGTGCAAACACCAAACACGCCACTTCTGCCCTCAGAGCGGACACTGCTTTTGGCGGGGCAGATTCCGCAGGAATAAAGACCTCTGCACAAAGGATCACAAGTTCTCCTAATACCCGGTTAAGGCGAAGTGCGCTGAGTGACATGGGTTTCATCGCAGGCATTACGAAGAACAGCTGCCCCACACCGACAGTTAAGAGTGCCTCCCTTCTGATTTCTTCCCCGCATCCTGCGAGTGGCAAGATGCCACTGCCGGGGACGTGGACTGGAATGTGTCAATGCTGCTATCTAGAGCTTCCACTGTGCGCGCCTCGAGAAACGAAAATAAAAATAAAAGCAAAGTGAGAGAAGTGTGAAGCACAAAGTGGCATTCATTCATTCATTCACTCACAGGCTTGTTCGGGCAACAGAGATCGTGCAGCAAGCCCGCGTCAGGGCTTTGGTGAGTGCAGAAATGAACCCAGCCCAACAGCTGTCCCCGTCCTCGTGCGTCCATCGCTTTACAAGGGGAACGGCCTGCAGCCCAAAGAGCGTCTGTGCATTGTAAGACTGTATCCACAGGAGCAGAGTACCGAATTTTAGTATTTAATGTATGAAACTCACGGGAGGGGAAAGAACCCGTACCTTCTACTTAGATGATAAAGTCACGCTTGCAATTCATTATTATGCATGATGTGTGCTTAAATTATACGTGTTAACTCATAGATGGATAATTTAGTACCATGTTTCAAACCCACATCACACCTCCTTCATTACTGCATTCTGAAAAGAGAGTTCAAGGAGTTGAAATTATAATTCATTCAGGAAAATAGTAAGTATTTGAGAGTTCAGAAGGACGGTGACACCCCACAGCTTTGCTGGTACTGCCGGAAAACCCAACATTGAGTTTTGAATATTAATGTTCGGTCATGAAGAGCAAAAGAGGTAAAAAGGGGCATCCCTGGAAGCAACCCTGACGCTGAGGAGTCTCGGGGAGCCGTTCCTACCCAAAGCCAGGGCACCGCCGCTGAGAGACAGAGTCACACTCGTCAA
This sequence comes from Dasyprocta punctata, assembly GCA_004363535.1. Lineage (NCBI taxonomy): Eukaryota > Metazoa > Chordata > Mammalia > Rodentia > Dasyproctidae > Dasyprocta > Dasyprocta punctata. Next base: position 72,764 of record RJWM01007687.1, on the reverse strand, counting down.
GTCTGAAATCAGGACACGGGACAGGGAGAACTCTTCTCTGGTGGCCTGTGTCCTGCGTGCTGTCCAGCAAAGCTATGGCATGGGGCAGCCCAGGCCTCAGGAGAGCTGGGAATGCGTTTCGTACACCTCCTTATTCACAGACCTACATGCCATGCTTCACTGCAGCACTGGCTCATTGCGACCCCTGCAAAACTCCGGAGAGTTCCCTGCGGACACCTGTAGGCCCTTTACTGCTGCTCTCCCCTTCGGGGGCTGAGTTAGTCCTCAGACTTCCCTGACTGATGACACAAGCATTTCACAGCACGATGCCCCACGAGTGGCAAGGTTAAAAGATGAGAAAGTTGTCTTTAAATTGTTACCTCCTAAAAAGGCTTAGATGTGAACACACACTGGAAAAGCAAACACGAAAATGCGTTCAAACCATGAAATCAGATCTAAAGACAGGTGAGAAGACATACCCTGTGCCCTACACATCTGAACCTGGAACTCAGTAGAACCTTTAATTTTGATTAAAAACACATCAAAGAAAGAAACATTTAAAATAAAACTCTGGGAAGAAGGATCATGGTGAAGTGTGTCCTGACCGTATCACAAAGCCCACAGAGAAGTTACAGTAATTAATAGAGGGCAAAGTGGACACAAGAACACAAAGGGAAATGAACCCAACTACCTAGAAAAATCTAGGAACAAATCCTGGCATATATACAAATCTACAGTATGAAAGTTAGAATTCTAAATGAATGAGAAAAGGAAAGTCTACTCAAGAAGTAGTGATGAGGAAATTAAGTATTGCTTTAGGAAAAAAAAGAATGACTTTATACCTTTAAATTGCACCCAACACATGTTCTCCACATATACATGTTAACTCAAGAATTTAAACTACACAAAGTAAGACTGTAACGTACCAGAAGACATTAGTGCACACTATTGATAACACTGGGTTTTCTAGAATCTAGAAAACATAATTTAAAAGATGGAGGTGGAATCAGAACCGTGCAGGAAAAAAAATTAGTTCTTCTGTAAGTTCACCAGAAACAAAATACTGTTGAAGTTAAAAGAAAGTGGAAGGCTCAAAGAATACATCTGCAGCATATTTAATGAAAGAGACCATATGAGGAAACACTACTCCTAAAAGTCACTGAGAAAAGCACAGCAAATCTACAGGATAGGGAATACTATTAATAAATGCACAATTTGTAACAAAATGCAAATGGTCAGTAAATAAACAAACTAGCAAATGCAGCTGGAGACGTTTTGCGGTTTTGTTTCCTGGAGAGAATCTCATCTACGAGCACAGACATAAATGCCCACGGGACGTCCACTGAGACAGGATGCGTGTGGATGCATCGCCCTGGGAGATCCTGGGCAGGGTTTCTCATGCTCAGCTACAACAGCTGCCCACAGACAGCACGAGGGAGTTCGGTTTCTCCGACTTGATGTCTCTACCGCTGGTTTCCACCCAAAGCTTGGTGGCTTCACGGTGATCCGATGACCTCCTCAGTGACTGCAGGATGTCCTTCCCTACCCACTGTCAGCGGAGGACACAGTGACTGGGTTCTCCTTCCCAGACTCCGTAAACAAAAACGCCCTTGTTTCCTCTGTTCCTAAAATGCTTCACCTCACCCATTCCTAACAAAGCAACCGACCAAAACAGCCTGACAGCGGGTGGAATCCCCCTCCACCACCCAAGCTCTTGCCCGAAACACAGAACGCAGTCACCAGTCCCTCCTCCAGGAACCGAGGGGAGGGGGTGGTAGGGCGGGACAGGCAGCCAGCAGCCAGCGGCAAGGAGGCCCCTCGGAAGGCGGGCGGGCGGAGCAAGGCAGCACCGCGGCAGACCTCCGAGGCGCCGCCTGCATAGAGGGCGACCATTTCACAGGACGTGAGAACTCACGAAAACCTGGGGCAGACATAAATCAAATCAAATGAAATTAGAACACGTGAAATATATTCCATATTATCGGCTCCAATGATTATAAAAGTCAGCACCAAAAATAATATTTATACATAAATATGTGCAGGGGCATAAAAGCTGACGGGAGAGAAAACACTAAACTCCTATTTCTGGACCATTTGTTTCAATGCAGTCCCCTAAATCATCCTGTCAGACACTGATTTCCTGGCCACTCCCCATGAAAACGTCTGTGAAATTTAAATACTACAGAGAGACTATACATCTATTTGTGTACTTTCCATATATAAAATAGGATTCTTTCATCCCTCTAACAAAAATCTTTGTTGAAAATTCACCCACCAAATTATTAAATAGTTACCTATTTTTTTGGACAGGAAATTGGAAAGAGGTGAGATGAGAGGTGTGTATGTTCATGGGTATTTTTCAATATTAAAAGAAAATTTACTTATGGTTCATTTATTGTTTTTAATTGAAAAATAAAATGCTGACAGCTTATAAATCCACGTTTACCTGTACTGTCCACTGTATAAAAAATATCATTTTTTCCCCAGAGCTCTGAATACACAAAGCTGTGGCATACACACGCCTCCCCTTCCCCAAACTGTGAACTCTTAAGCCAACTTGGAAGTTAGTAAAGGGACAATGTACACGCCACACCCGGGACAGACTATATCTATGCTGACATATCATTTCGGGACAGTGTGACTTCCCCAACACTGACCTCTGGGGCCTTCTACCTTAGGATGTGACAGAATGACTAGAGAGCCATAGACGACAAAGGTGTCTGCGGACTTCTGCGATCGTCTACTCCAGGACCTTCGCTTGTCTCAGCGTAGACACAAGGGAAGGATAAGAAATGCTCCGAGTAGCCATAATCCCACCTAGGCCCAGACTTTCAGGAAGTCACAGAGCAGGCCCACAAGCTTGTCTGGAAGGCTGCCGGGGTCTTGTGCAGTTTATATACACACAGCAATCAATCACCACGACCTCTCCGCAAACGAAATACTATCCCCATTCGACACTTGTTAGGATCCACGAAGAAACAGAGTGATTCACCCAGCACTGCTGAGTTGATGACCACAGCCTCTAATTCCCAGCCCTCCGTTCCTGCTCCCCGCCTACTGGAAACAACTTCCACCCATCCAGTGCGCTGCAGGAAAGAGCCGAGCACTGGCTGAGTGCTGCTGGGGACAAAAGCATAAGAGCAAGTTTTGCTATTATGAAGCTTTCTAAGGATGCAAGTCAAATGAAAGACGTAATACCCCTGGCAGTGATAAATACTATGGAGTACGTAAAGCGGGGTAATGGGACGGAAAGTGTGGATCTGTGTGTGTGGCTGTAGGTTGGGGGAATTGATGGTTTTCATGGAAGCAGACAGCTGAATGACATAAGGGCCGGTAGTGCAGCAGGCAGAGAGAACAGCATATAGGAAGCCCTGGCAGGGGAAAGAACACCATGTTAGGAAAACACCTGTTGATGTAATGCTAAACCCTCAAGTTCACCAGCATCACTCGGTAACGTGGTCAGTAGTCCGCGCTCACCCACGGAGAATACCTGAGGACCCTGAGCGGATGCTAAGACCAGGATGAAACAGAACAGTTATAATATGTTATCATAAAACTCATTTAAAGTTTATTGGGTTTTTTGTAGTTTTCTCTTTAGCATTTTTGGACCATGGTTGGCTGCATAACTGAAATCGTGGAAAGCAAAACCATACACAGGGGAGACTGCCGTACTGGCGCTACAATTCCACAGCAAGACTTCTGCCGAGGCTGGGCTCCGCGTCCTCTGGAGATGCAGGGGGCCGGGGCCTTGCGTCTATGGCTGTGGAGACCCTGCGTCCAGGGAAGGAGGCTGTGCACTGGTTTCCTAATAACCCCACCCAGGAAGCTCCGCATCATGGTGACAGCCAATCTGGTGAGCACAGAGCAGGCTGGACATCGTAAATCCAGGGGCAACCCCACAATGCTCAAAGACGGGGGTGTTTTCAGCTGTCAGCCAACTCTAGCTCCGAAACCAGTGTTTTCATGGAGAGTAAAATTCGAGTGTGGCTTGAGCATTGTGAGTCAGGGCAAAAGTGTTCTGAGAAGCTGAGGCAGAAGGATCACAAGTTTAACCTAAACTGGGCAACTTAGCAAGTTTATGAGATTCTATCTCAAAAAAGTTTAGGACGGGGGTGAGGGAGGGGGTAGGGAAGGAGCTAAGTAAGGGTCCTGGGTCCGATCCCCAGTACAGAAAAGAGTAAAAAAGAAGTTCAAGAACTTTCATCAAGAAAGATCAAACAGATGCAAGACACCAGATGACAAAGGCCCTGGGAGGGAGAGGGAGCGCCCGGCAGTGTGATCAAGGTGGGAGAAGCCACTGGGCTGGGTAAGCACAGCAAGGCATGGAGCTCATTCGGATTCCTGAAAGAGCCGTCTGGCCTCTGCCTGCACAGTAGAGCTGGAGTAGAAAAACCAGTTAGAAGATATCCTTAGTAAATTTAAGGTAGAGATGATGGTTTTCAGGGCCAGCAATGGGGGTCAGGAAGTAGCCACCACGCAGGCCACACTTTGAAAGCAGAATGGCAGGACTCCCTGATGTGAGCGCCAAGTGAAGAACAGCAATCAAGGCGTCTAATGTGGATTTTTCGCCGTGTCCCATTCACTACGGTTGAGTAAAAATTACCCAAAGCTGAGCCAGTGTTTCTGCCCCCCTGTCAGCTGGGCCCCTCAAGCCTGCGGGAACAGGGCTCTGAAAGGACTCTTCATGCACATCCGCATGAGCCGACTCCCAATCGAGCTGGGGACCCCGTTCCTCCCCACTCCAGCCTGGCCACGCAGTCCCTCCACAAGAGCTACCTGGGGTTTCCTCGCATCTTAGAGGATGGCTTGTTCCCAAGCACACAACCCCAAAGAGAGCGAGAGGCGGACAGAAAGTGTTCAGCTTTCTCTTCTAGCTTTGTAAATCACCAAACGTCACACTGACCGTGCTTCATTTATGGGGACAGTCTCATGCCACCACCACGTCTCAAGCAGACAGAATCCAGACCCAGCTCTAATGGGACACGCGTCAATGTTACACTGGGAGAAAACCACCTGTGTAAGAGATCTTGGCTGTGGTCATTTCGAGAAATACAACCTGGCACATCTAAGCAATGAGAAACAGACGAGTCATTTATTAAGGTAAGGGACAGTCGCGATTAGATTTTTCTAAGCAGGGGACTTGAACTTCTGTTCTAGATATTTGAAGTTTAAGGTAAGTATTCTGCACACAATTGGGCATACTGAGTGAGCAGTCAAACAAAGGAATCTGGAGTTTATTGATGAAGGGAAAAGGAAACGCGCTGGCAGCACCAGCATGGAGAGGGTATAAAATCACGAACCTGAAAAGATCACTTACGAAACACGTAGAGCTCAAAAAGAGGACAAAGCCTGAATTTGGGAACAGTCAATGCCTCAAAAATCTGAACTCTTATTTTGCTATCAACCAATATTTTGCTGTCAGCCAATTCTTTGGGTACTGAGTAGGTCCCTAAATTCTTATAAAGAATGAAATAGTGGCAATGAGATACGGCTGAACTGATTTTGAAATCCATTTGCTTGCAGGTGAAGAACTCTGGGACCTATGGTGTGATCTCACCGTCGTCCTTAGGGGCACATCCAGATCTTGAGAGTTCTAACTGGACTCACTGGCAGGACCTGCAAAGTGAAGTAACACAGCCACCTCGGCCTCCATGCAATGGCCCCCCGTCGCCGCCCCAGCAGCGGAGCACCCGCTCTGCCTGCCTGCAGGCTCCTAACTGGGACAGCGGCTATTCCTGGCCTCACGGCAGCTCCGGCCTCGGGACTCAAACTGGGCCACCCACCCTGCAGACGCTGGACCCGCCAACTCCTATAACCACACCAGTGGCCGCCTTGTCGTAAACGTCTCTGTCCCTGCCTCTCCACCTCCCTCCCCGGGCACGTGCAGGTCCCTGTGTGAGCTTCTGTAAAATGATTCGCACCAGTGCAGGCAGGCACCCTGACTGATGCAGATTTCTATTCATTAGATTTCTTTATCAGCGTAACTCGTCCCGGTTCACGATCTGAGCTTTTAGTGAGCCACACGTGAACGGGGCTCACACCATTCAACACCGAGCAGAAACCTGGGGACGCCGGGAGCTGCGGCAGCCGTCACCGGCTTGGGCCCCACAGCGAATGGTGTGATGCCGCTGGATGACCCGACACGAGCCACCAAAGAGCGAAACTGCCTCTCCTCCTCCGGAGGTTGACAGTCATGTTGATTTTCAACAACTTCCCTGGAACAAATGTCTACAATCTGGATGCCCTTTTTAGAACATCCCTGCTCGAGCTCTCCCTTTGGTGAATGCAGATATTTTTATTTTTTATTCTCGGTGCTATAGAAGTAGATTGATTTAAAGATGATCCTGAGATGTGGGTGGAAACTGTGGCGTCCATAAGAAAACAGAGGAAAAGAGGGAGAGGACGGCAGGAAGAGAGAAAGAGAGCCCGGGTCCAGCTGGATTCTTTGGGAAGTCTTCTTTCTCCTGACAGAGTTCAGAGAACTTCCTTGCCAAGTGAGTGGCTAACCTAACGGCTGAATCACTTCAAAGCGATCTTTAGAAAAATCCATTGCACTGAATTAAAGAAAAATGCTAAATTTGCTAACACAAAAGGAAGTGGGACTTTGTGAAGGCTACAGAGAGGAAGGGGAGGGAGGAGAGAAGGGAAGGCAGGAGAAGCAAAGCAAAGGCTGTGAGACCCGCACAGAAAAAGAGGCAGAGGTATCAGCACCTCCCACCCAGAACAGGGCTGCCTGCGACCTCAGCTCGGCTCCCGCAGCTACCCCTCACCCACACTGAGCATTTATCCAACACTACGTGGGTCCCTTACTTTGTAAATATCTAAATGGGCACAGCCAACTCTTCTAGACCTGCTTGATTATTATAAAACATAGCAACTTTCAGGGTGCTCTAAAAACACAGCACAGGACAATGTCTATAATCCATTTTCACATCTAGTGTGACATCAGCATTTTCAAATACTCAGATTGCAACATTGAAAAGCACTTTTGAGCTCTAGCCAAAATTTTAAGATTTTTAGGAAAAATAATCTCTTCCTACTTACACAACATAAAGACAAGATAAAAAAATAGTCCTTTCATTTTAGAAAAATCAAGGAAATTTAAAATTTGACACTGGAAGAGAAGAGACCCTCTGGTGATGTGTTTTATTCTCAGGCTCTCACAACCACTGCAGCAGAATGAGGTGTGTCGTCTGATGCTTGCTGTAAACCGTGCCGCAATGCCAGCAAGGCGATGACTCACATTGTGAGAAGCGCGTAATGAACTCCACGACACTGACTATTTAAATGCTCTGTAATTTGATACTTTATCAATCCCCCATTTTTCCTGAGTTACAAACCAACACAGAAACAGAACGGCCTAGGTGATTCCCCAAGGTGCATGGGGCGTCCGCCCGGGAAGGTACAGACCCAGGCCCTCCAGGCCCAGGAGAAAAGGGCAGAGTCATCACTTACAGGAAGCAGCCCCTCGGAGACGCAGGTCAGAGTCCCCACTGGTGCCGGGTTTCACCAGCAAGAATCACGCGGAAAGGTTGGCGATAAAGGACAGGAAGATCCGCTTTGGAGACCACGCCAGCCCCTAGGTCTCCCCTCCCAAGTTGAAGGCATCAGACTTGCAAAGCTTGGGAGGAAATTGTGGTCTGGGACTTAAAGATTCCATAGGTCCTGGTGTACAGGCTTGGTCCCGGCACCTTTGGGTGGAGCTTCCTAGTGGAAAGAAGCCTGATCATTAGGCTGCATGCTTGAAGGGGGCGCTGGACCCCAGCTCTGTCTCTCTGTGCCCTGGCCGGCAAGGGTTACGCTGCTCCCCCACCGTCCCACCGCGCACATCCCAGGATGTCCTGACTTGCCACAGGCCACGGGAAGCAGGCCCAAGACCATGAACTGAAACCATGGGCAAAAGCCGAGGTCTCCTTCTCGCAGGGCACCTCAGGTATTTCACCCTAGCACGGACAGCTGCCCACCGCAAAGCAGAGTCAGGTACCTGCATCACTCACACCCTGAGCCCGCTGCCAGAATTCACCCACTTGCCCTGGCCACAGGAGGGGCCCAGCGTTAGGATGGCCTCCCAAGTTGGTAATCTTTCTGCACTGCTGCGGAGACAACAGGAAGTGACCATGGCCCATAAATCCACCAGCCAAACTCAGAGACAGGGCCGCACATGGAGAAGACACGAAGAGGCTGCCATCTCAGACAAACGTGAGCCCCACAGGTGGAAGGGCCGCCCAGCCCGCACACAGCTGCACCCCTGCAACCCTAGGCAGCACCCGGCAGAGGCTGAAACCGGAAGACTCCAAGTTCGAGGCCTGCCTGGGCAACCTAATGACACCCTGTCTCAAAAATGACAAAAAAGCAAAAGAAATAAAAGGGCTTGGAGTATAGCTCTGTGGTAGAATGCTACTGGGTTTAATCCTTATACCACAAAAAAAAAAAAAGAAAAACCCTGTAATCCCAGTACTCAGGAGGCTGAGGCAGGAGGATTGCTGTGAGTTCAAGAATTACATAGTGAGTTCAAAACCAGCCTAGTGAGACCCTGCCAAAAAAAAAAAAAAGTAACAATCAAACACCCAGAGGTCAGTGAGACCATAAATCGGATCCTCGGTGGTTAACACACAGAGAAACACACTTGTTTACTTCTGTCTTTTCTGACTCCATCCATGGGGCTACAAAATGTAAAGGGACTTTCTCCCTCCCATACACACACTCATGAATGAAAGCCAGAAGAGTTCAACCCTGGGTTTAGGACTGAGATTATTAATGACGGTTACTAATGACTATCACAGCTCTTAAAATAATAACGTGGGTAAAAGGTAATGAAACCTGCTTGGGGTGTAGCAAACCCAGCCCCCTGGCCAGTCCCGGGAGGGCGCTCTGAGAGGCAGAGCAAAGCCTGCCCGCTCGGCCCTTCCGACTCCGGCTGCTCCAGGACACACAGGGGAGCGGGGTCCCCGCCGTCGGCTCGCACAGTCAGCTCCTGCGGGGCCTGCGTGGGGCTGCGGGAAGCAGGAGCTCCGCAAAGCCCTGCGCGCACGCCCAGCAGCAGCGCCTCCCGGGTGTGGGATGCTAACCGCAAAGATTATTCCTAAACTCTCCACACGTAGGAGGCATTTCGGTTTCTGATACACGTCTCATTTGTTTCTGTTTTTCTCTTTCAAGTCTGGGGGAAGGGAGCTGACTACAAACCGGGCATTATTTTACTTTACAGGGGGAAAAAGAAGCCAGGTACCAGCTGTTTCACTGCTGAGAGCTTCCTCAGACCTGCCTGGGAAAACCACCTCTGAACAAGAAGGAAGCTCTCCTCGCCCACCTTAATTGGAGCTCATTTGAACAATCACACAACTTCTCTACCTATGAAGACCAAAAACACTGACTTCAGACAAAATTTCAGTAGCCATGTGACTGGCTGCGATGAATCAGCCACCCAAGGATGATAAATTCTCACATTCCGACCAATCCATAGCCTCCCATTGACAATTTCAAACACACAATGTTATGACTCCTAATTATCATCAGCAAACACGAACCAGCACCTCTCCATTCTGTTCTCAAAGGAGAAGTCATGACTTAAAATTGTTAGCCTGTAATTCCAGCACCCCAGGAGGATGAGGCAGGACTATCACAAGTTTGAGCCAATTCAGTGACTCAGAAAGACCTTGTGTTAAAAATTAAAAAAAAAAAAAAAAAAAAAAAAAAAAAAAAAAAAAAAAAAAAAAAAAAAAAAAAAAAAAAAAAAAAAAAAAAAAAAAAAAAAAAAAAACCGGTGGGGGATGCAGCCCAGTGCCCACCGCAAAGGCCCTGGGTTCGACCCCCAGCACTGGAAACGTAATCACACAGAGCTTACCGGGCTACGATAATTCACCAATAACATGAATCCCAACAAAGGCACGTACTAGCCAGGGAAATGCTGGAAGAGGGGAATAATGATTTGTAGTTATTCATTCCATAAGCATTTCCTTTTAGAGTTGTGTTGGAAAATAGCAAAAAGCACGGCTCGATAATGGTCCGGCAGCTTTGTCCAGGACGGTGATGCGTAAAGGAACCGCTCTTCAGGGGGAACAGAAACGACGTCCAAGACGCGCACAGCACAGGCGGCGGGGCGGGCAGTCTCTCTGCAGGCGAGGTTTCGCCGGGCTCCACACGCTCCGGCCGACCCGCACATCGGCGGAGACCTTGCGGCCCGGGAAGAACAGGGCCCTGAGCTCAGCAGACCTGGCTCTTCCCTGGGAGCCCGGTGGGGGTGGATCCTTTCTCAGACCTCTCTGAGGCCGACTTTCTTCCTCCGCAAACTGCAGAGCCGGGCACACGGTGGGGGTGCACCACGGTGGACCCCCTCACTCCCACAGCTCCATCTCCACCTTGACTTTTCTAATCTGCCCAGGGAGCGGCTCCCAGGTGGGTGGAGGTGTGGCGAGGATGAGACAGGAAATGCGGCCAGCCAAATCCCAACGAACGCAGAGGGTGAGATCCAACCAGACAAGAAATTCTGGAAGATGAATCTTGTGAAGGGTTCCGGAAAGTTCTTAGGATTCGGCACATTACAGCCCCTGTGCCAACCACGGATGCCAGCAGAGCTTGGCCTGGCGCAGCACCTCTGCCCAACTCCGAGACCCCACAGAAATCGAGACAGGGGAGACGTGGCCCTCGCACCTGCCTTTCCGGTCCCCTGGGGACCGAGTCAGATAGCAAAGCTTCTGACCGACAAAAGTGGATGCACTCAGCTACCGAGCTCACGGGAAACACGGCGGCTAGGTTTCCGGCCACAGGGCTTTCATTTCTCATGCATCGGGGACACTGAAGTGGCTAAATATCTCCGTAAGTGAAACGGAGTATTAATTCCTTCTCCTGGCACCCTGGAGACAGGGCTAAGTGGCATCTGAGAAGCGCCAGTCGCTGCTGGCCGGCATGTTAAGGACTCTAGCATCCTCTTAATGCGCAGGTTTCACAAACTGCCCTTGCTCTAAATTCTAGGCACCAAATACAGAAAATGATGCCGTATAACAAATAACTAGGAGTCCACAGGGCCCTTCCTGAAACACCTCTGTACCCCCGGAGTGTCACGCAGGCAGCGGCAGCTGCCCCTGTGCTAACCCGCCCACGAGAGCTGAGGGAGGCGACCAGCAGGCAGGCTTCCCCTCTGCGGTCTTCCAGAGCTCAGGGTCCACGGGGCTCCATGGATAAAGCTCTGCTCCACGGCACGGGTAGCAAAGAATCTGCCGAACTCGTCACAAAGAGCAGCACGTGCCCCTGGCTCCCGGAGGGAACCTCTGCAGACACCATGCCCGACGGCAGGGCCTCCCGCACACCAGGGTTCGGCAATGAAATTCACAGTGAGGACCTGGGTCTCAGATCAGCTCAGCAGATCCGGAGGCAGCAGCCGCGTCCGTGGGATGGAGCCACAAGCGAAGCAGGCGGCCACAGAGCCCTGGTGAGCGGCTGCCGCACACTGCTGCTGGTGAGCACTGTCCACACTCGGCGGGAAGACAGCAGCGAGGAGCTCCGCCTCGGCAGGGCCTTTCTGGACTCTGACCGCGCATCTTCCCCCGTGGCTGATTCCAGTCTGCGCCCTTTCTCTCGTGGTAAACTGTGAGGACACCAGCTTTCAGCGCGCTCTGCCTGGTGGTTCTTAGTGCGTGACTGAAATGAGGGGAGGCCTTGGGACTCACTGCTGGGGAGAGAAGGAGGTGCACGGCCCCAAGAAAACCACACTCTGGGACTCCTTCCTTTCCGTCAGACCTACAGTGCTCTTCTGGAATCTAGGGGCAGGAGATTATCAAAAGTCAAATGTGCCCATCTGGTATGGGATGCTGACAACGGAGAAGGCTTTGCGTGTGGGGTGAGAGGGAGTATAAAGGAATTCTCTTACTTTCCACTCGAGTTTGCTGTGAGTCTAAAGCTCCCCTGAGAAAACACAAACTTTTCAATACAAATGAACAATGAAAACAGCCACTTCCGAGTACCCCGTGGCTTTAGGACAGAGGGAAAGCACTGAGAGACACGGTGCCAAGCGGCCCTGATAAATGCAGCCCTTAGCGCAGTCTGCAGCAGCAGGGGTTGGGGTGTGGAACACGCAGCCCTTGCCCCAGGGACACTCACTGTGCATGGGCCACTCCTACTCCCTAGGAAGGCACCTCCCATCCCGTTATTAGAATGAAAACCCTGGGAGAGAAAAGTTAACTTCCTAATATCACCAATGAAATATGACAGAGACGTGGGGTTTAATTCCAAGACTCCCCAAAGCCGGGACACCTGATTTTCTGACTGAGGGGTTACCTTGCTCCAACCTCCACGCCATCCTTCGTATGCCAAGTGCCCCCATCCCGGACAGTCTTCCATCCCAGTAGCCACTGTTTCCAAGGCCAGGGGCTGAGCGTGGCTGTACCCTTCAGGGGCGCAAACATGAAAACTGCTACTCCCCACAGCATCTACTCCCCCGGGAAGGGACGCTGCCACTGGAAAAATGGCACAGTCATAAAGCGCCCCGCTCCGGCCTTTGCAGACACACTGGATCACCCGAAAGGTTACGCCAAAGGACAGGACTGCCACTGTGGGCAGTGGAGGCGGGGCCGGCGCGGCGAGGACGGGTGCCACGTGCAGCCAGAGCGGCCTTCCTGGACCCTGTCCCGCTGAGAGGCAGCCCAGGCCCTCCCGAAGAATCTCTTCGGTCAGTGTGACGGGTCGAGGTGAGTGTGGGCCCCAAGATGATGAGCTCCAGTATGGAGCCTGAGTACCTCTGAAAGTGGCTTCATTTTCAACAGGATCTCTAGAGAGCTGATGGAGCTAAAAAGGTACAGGGGTGGACACAATCCAATATAACTGGTTTTCTTCTAAAAGGTAAAATAAAGGGAGAGAAGGACAGGGAGGGTGGGAGAGAGGGAGGAAAGATGACGTGAGACAGCTCAGGGAAAATGTCCTCCAGGGACAGAGGGAGAAACCGGAGGATGCTGCCCTGAGCCAAGGAACGTGTGCGTCTATCAGAAGCCGGGGCGGAGGAAGCGCCCACGGGAGGCGGGGATGCGGGGCGTGACCCACGCGTGGTGCAGTTCTCCTGGTCCCCAGCACGCTGAGACCACACACGGCTACGGGTCCACACCACCCCGTGAGCGGTGCTTGGTTACACCAGCCTTACATAACTGACACAGCCAGAGAGAAAGACTGGGTGTGGGAAGGTGACAGTACGGGGGCTGGGGACACTCGTATGCCACAGCCCGGGCTTCACAGTCAGCCCCCTAACTGCAGAGTGATCTCCCGAGCATAACTCAACATTCACACGGACGGACGTGGTGACCGCAGGAGGGACGCAGTAATCGCGACCTTTGCGCACGATGGAGAACTCGTCTGCTCACGGTTTTGTTTCTGAGTGTGTGTGTCAGCCTGTGAACACCAGCCCACAGCCTTCACAGAGTGCGCTCTTCTCTGTTAACAGACAAACATAAATTCTCACACAGCCCCCCTTCAGTCAACCACAGAAAACCAAAACTGTCCATCACATCCCCGCCACGGAATGCCCAGGCTCTCCTGCAGAAGGGTGGGGCCCGTCAAGGGGCAGATGCGGTCAAGAGCTTTCCAGGACAATTAGCGTAAACATCCGAACAAGTAAAGTGCCTTTCTTTTCCTTTATCAGTAAAAACACCCCTGTACTAGTTTCCCAGGATTGCCAGACACAGCGCCCCGATTTCCACGCTTAAACCGCAGAAGTTCATCACCTCGCGGGGCCCAGCACGTACAGTCCTCCCGCGGGGTCACTTCTGGGGGCAGAATCCGTGCAGAATCCGTGCAGAACCTGTGCAGCTGCTCCCGGAGCTTGTGGCACTGGAGGGGACTCTTCCGCTCGCGCCCTTGACCTGCAGATGCCCTTGTCTGCCCTCTGCCTTTTCACGTGGCACATCGCCAAGTGCACAACTGCGTTCACGTGTCCCCTTGCTGTAAGGACAACAGCCAGACTGGATGAGGGCCTTTCCCCACTCAAACACAGCTTCCCGGAACCAGTTCCATCCGCATGGCCCCCTGCCCAGGTATCCTCACACTGTGGGTGCTGCGGGTTGGGACATCGGGGTGTGTATTGGAAGCTGAGAGGGACACGATGCAACCCATCACCCTGCTTCCCACAGCGGGACCAGGTACAAGGCCCTATGTAACTTCATCCAGGTAAGAACTGCAACGTACAAAGATGTGTTCTATGAAATGCTAATGACTCAATTCCCAGAACGCTTTTTTTGGTACTGGGAATCGAACTCATGACCTCACGCTTGCCAGGCAGGCACCCTGCTGTTGAGCTATATTCCCAGCCCTCCTAGAATGCTTTTGTGGGCAAAATCACAGCTCAGAACATGGAAAAGATACACAATGTAACAACACTGCTAAAGCTGTATTAAGAGTCTTATTACATTTTTTGCTCTTGTTCATGCAGTAGACTAATCAATTAACGCTAGAATACAGCACAGAGAAGAAGACTTAGAAGCTGGAGAAGGAGGGGGAAGCAGCATAAATGATGTTATCTGAATCTTCAAGAAATTAAATTCTAATGGCTAGATCTTGGAAACAACCCAAATGCCCATCAACCAAAGAACTGATAAAAGAGATGTGGTCTTTTTTACACAATGGAGTACCACTCAGTCATAAACAAGGATAAACTGAAGACTGTTATAGATAAATGGACCCAACTCAAGACTATATTCGTAAATGAAATAACAAACCAGATGCACACATGTAAGAATCCTATTGTCTCCCTGGTGTGAGAAACTGAAAGAGTAAATAAATTTAATTCAATGACCAGTAGGGGCCATCCAGACTATGGCAGATGGCTGATGAGACGCTCATCCTATGACCAGAAGGGAGGATCGGGAGGAGAGAAATCTGAGAAGGGGTGCGTGGGCCCCCAAAGGCTGCTCAGCACAGAGGGTGTCCAACAAGCCGTGAGCAAGCGCTCTGGGGGTGCGCGTTCTGCCAGGAGCAGGGGAGGAGGGCTGAGCAGGAGGTTCTGCTGGTGCCGCCCAGTGGTGAGCGAGGCTCCAGTGTAGCCCCCAGAGGGTCGGGCTGCGCCCTTGGGGTCTCCACTCCAGGTCAGGGCACTGCGGGAAACAGGTTTTTCCCCTCTGATGACACACCCCGGGCGCTCACAGAATGAGCTCTTTCTCTTTGTGAGCCTCAGCCTGACTCCGGGGAGACGAGGCCCAGGAAGACTGGGGTCCACCTCCTCTCCTGACCCTGCGGGCCGGAATGACACGCTTCTCACCCGCACACTTAGGTCCCAGTGTCTGAAGGACGCTTTCCTCCCGGTGACACCACAGCCTTTGGTCGGCAGGTTTCATTCATTGCCTTTTCCAGAAGCTGAAACTGGGTTTTTCACTTATCATCTCTTTCATCAATGCACTCTGCTGTGCAGGTTGGTGGGGTCCACTCTGCTGTGCCAGGTGAGCCTGGATCACACGCTGACCGTGTCCACGCACTCCTGTCCCCGTCTCTGCCCGCCCCTCTCCCGGCCTGCAGTAACCTCCCTCCACTGTCGGGCCACCTTCTTCTCCGCACAGGAGGAAGAACGGGCGACCTCTGTCTCCGTCTGGTGTGGTTCTCTCCACAGGACACCCTCTAGGGCGCAGCAAACTGCAGGAGATCATTCTTCCTTGTGTCCAGTAACTGCGCTCTGCTCTGCATAACTTTGGGTATTCATCTGCCACTGGGCACTTCGGCTGATGCCACGTCCCGGCCACCGGGAGAGGAGCAGCTCAGTAAGCACTGGTGGGCATGACTGTCCTTCAGAGATGGCTTCCTGTCTCACGCACTTACCAGAAGCAGGACAAGTGTCACCAAACCTAGTTCTTTTCATGGATTCTTGAGGCACGGCTATACTGGCTGCCCAGCCACAGACTAATCTGCACGCCCACCAACAGTGGGTAAGGGCGGATCTTCCTCCGCAGCCTGGACTGCATTGCTGTTTTTATTAGTAACAGCCATCCTAATCGGGGTGAAGTGGCACCTGGCACTTCCTTATCACGAGCCCTCCCGAGCATTTTATCATGTATTCAGTGGTCATTTGCTTTTCTTTCTTCTAAGAAGCAAGAATTCAGACCATTTATCCATTTTAAACTGGACTGCTTGTGTTTTGGTCCTAATTTTTTTTAGTTCTTTATCTATTCTGTATATTAACCTTCTAGCGGGTGAGGAACTGGCAAACACTTCCCCCATCCTTCAGTGTGCGGTTTGTTTCCTCTGCTCTGCAAATCTTCTTAGGCTGATGTAATTCTATCTGTCAACTTTCACTTCTGTTACCTGTGGTTTTAAAAGAATCTCCTCCAGAAAACCATTGCCTGTAACAAATTTGAAGTGTTTCTCTCGCTTCCCTTTAGCAGATTCAGGGGCTTCCACTCAGGTCTTTAGCCCAGGTACTTACCTTCCTGAGGTCAGGTCGTGGTCTCCTGCACCAGTTTCTGGAAGGCTGTCCTCGCGCCAGTGTGCGCTTTGGTATCATCGGCACTTTTTCCGAAACTCCTTGGCCACAGAGGTGCGGGTTAACTCAGGAGGCCTCTGCTTTGCTCCACTGGGCTGTGTGTCCGTTTTGATGCCAACACCATGCTTCTTACGTTACTATGGCTCTGTGTTATGTCCTGAAATCGGGTATTGTCATGCTTCCAGACTTGCTCTTTTGGATTAGGATTTCTTTGACTACTCCGGGTCTTTGTGCATCCGTACAAAGTTAGGAAATTTTTCTATCTCTTGGGAGAATGTCATTGGTAATTTAAGGTGGGCTACACTGAATCTGTAGATCACTTTGGGTGGCACGGTCATATTAACAATACTAATTCTTTCAGTTTACGAACAGGTCACAGCTTTCCACTTTTTATTTTTTTTACAATTGATTCATTGGATTGGACCGACATTTTGAGACAGGCTCTCGCTATGTAGTCCAGGCTGGCCTCAATCTCACAGCAATCCTCCTGCCTCAGCCTCTCAAGTTCTGGGGTTACAGGAATGGCCACCACGCTGGCTGGCTCTCCACATTTCAGTGTCTTCTTCACTTTCACCAGTGATAGGTGATCTTCACTGTGGACATCTGTCAGTTTCTTAGTTTATCTAAATTACTGTGTGTGTCTAACATGAATGTAATTGCTTTAATTGCCAGTGTATCTAAGCTCCTGGTTTTTGTATGTGGCTCTTATATCTTTGGAACTTCACTGACTTTATTACTTATAATAGTTTTTTGGTTGAGTTGTAGGTATTTTTATAGAGAGACTCATATCTGTAAACAAAGGTAATCGAACTTCTTCTTTTTCTATTTGTATGCTGTTATTTCTTTCCCTTGTCTAAATCCTCCAGATAAAATTTCTAGCGCTATGCTGAATAAGAACAGTGATTGTGAACACTGTTGTTCCTGATCTTAGAGGAAATGCTTTGTTTCTCTCCTTCAGTTTGGTATTAAATTGATACTGAAGTGATGTTAAGTTCTTCATCTGCAGCCTTTATCAATCTCAAGTACAATCCCTCTGAATCTAGTTTGTTTTGGGCTTTTGTCACGAATGGGATACTGAATCTTATCGAATGCTTTTCCTGTATCTGTTGAGATGATTGTATTCTATCTTGATTCCATTTATGTACTGTGTTATGTTCACTGATTAATGTTTGTTGAACCATCTTTGCCTCTCCAGAACGAAACTGACGCACTGCTGAACTTTCTTTGCTAGTATATTGTTGAATACTCCTGCATCTAGGTTTACAAGGGTATTTATCGCTAGCTTTTTTTCCACTATCTTTGTCAGGTTTTGGTAATCAGCTGAAGTTGGCCTCATATAATAAAGTGGGAAGTGTTCCCTCCCTCTTGATTTTATGAACAGTTTGAGAAGCATTGCTGTTATTCTCTAAACTTCTGGTAAAATTTAGCACTGTCCAGGCCTGGGATTTTTTTTGGGGGGGTGGAAATTTTTATTAATTCAATTTTGTTGTTCGTTACTGGTCTATTCAGGTTATATAAGCTTCTTGGCTCAATTTTGGTAGGTTATATATGTCCAAAACTTTGCCCAGTTTTTCTAGATTTTCCATTTGTAAGAATATAGTTTCCAAAATAATACCTGATGGTTTTTAAAATTTCTGTGGTATCAGTTACAATGTGTAGTTTTTCAACTCTAATTTTACTTATCTCTCCTCCCCAACCCATTTATTTTGGTTTTTCTCACCAAAGGTTTATACATTTTCTTTTCAAATAATAAACTCGTCATTTCACTGATCCTTCGTATATTTCCTTTTGATTTTTTTTTTAACTTTTTGTATGTTTGCAGTCCAGATCTTCAGCACATACGGATTATACTCACTGTAGAGGATTGCTCAGCACACTGTCACATTTTAATTCCCTTCCTCCCCCCTTTCCAGCCTCCTCTCACTTTTCTAGCATCAGATTTATTTATAAGACCCTATAAAGTTAGTCATCATACAGAGAGACCAAAAGCCAGACTAATAGAATACTGAACATATAAAACATGGTTTTTCTCTTAGACACTATTTCATTTATTTGACCTCTGATATTGTTTCTACTAATTTTGAGTAGGTTTTGTTCTCGTCATTTTTCTATTTTTTGATTTAGGTATTCTTTACTATATACTTCCCTGATTGTACTGCTCTTGCTGTATCCTGTTTTGTTATGTTGTATTTCTGTTTTAGTTTGCCTCAGGAATTTCTAAATCCCAAAATTCTGACTTCCTCCATGGCCGACAGTTTATTCAGAAGTGTATTGTTTTGTCTCCATGTATTTCTGTGATTTTTAAAGTTTTTCTTCCTTCTTATTTCTAGCTTCCTCTACCGTAATCATGAAATCTTCATCTCCTGTATTTCCGATCAGTGATCTGCACTGAAACTCTGTCTCTTTGCAGAGTTTCTTACTCATATCCTGCAGTATCTCAGTGGTTTCATTAAACTGTTTACATGTATTCCCTTGGCTCTCATTAAGCTTTAAACAACAGCTCTTTGATGTATTTTTCAGTCACTGCATCTACTTCAGTGTCTTTTCAATCTGTTACTAGGGACTCTGGGAGGCGCCACCGTGTGACCAGGTTTTCCTAATTCTTTGGTCCTCTGCTGAAGTCTGCGCACCTGGGGCAGTGGATACCCACCCCCACTCCTGTGGGATGGCCTCTGGTAAGCTGCTTTTTCCGGAAGACGTGTCTTGCGGAGATTACTCTGTGGTGCAAAGCTGAACTTACTTCTAACAGAGACTACAAGCTTCGGGGGTTTTTTCAGCTGTGCTTGCTGCACCTGGGCCCCGTGCACTGTGTCAGAATCAGAGCGCCATCGTCCCAGGTTCCGCTGGAGAACTATGCTTCAGGCAGGCGTGGCGGGGAGCAGGGCTGTGGGGCGGGCCCGGAGCAGTTACTCCCACAACAGGTGCACGGGGCCTTCTCACCAGGTGACGGCTTCCGGGCACTGCTGAGCCCGCTCTGTGGCCCGGGTAGGTTCTGCTTCTGAGAACCCCAGCACTGCGATACCGATGTGGGCGGGCAGCTCCAAAGGGGAGCAGGGCTCAGGGTCCGCCTGCGGGCACTCACACCCTGTCCAGTCCTCGGCGGGGGCCCGGTACAGTGTGAGTGTGACTGACGGCGGAGAGGGCATGCACCATGCACGGGGCAGGCGGCAGACGCGGCTCTCTCTCTGCTCCCCTGCGCACGTCGGCCCCACCTCTGCACACCTGCAGCAGGTAAACCCCACGGCCCCGCTCCCTCCCGCTGCTCTGTCAGCTGTGGAGCCCAGGGTCACAGCTGCATCCTGGCACTGCTTCTCCTCCGAGGGTCTCCCTGGGCTGTGCCATGGAGCTGCTGGGACCTGGCGCAAGACCTCAGGCCTGGGCACAGGATTACTGGAGGGGTCCACGCGTGGAGGGGCATGGTGGCAGGGGTCCCGCAGGTAGCCGCCCATGCAAAGCACGTGGAGCTGCTGTGCCCAGCTCTCAGAGGCAGGTGACCCGGCCCCCAGCCGGGACCTGGGCCGCTGCCCTCCCGGCTCCCTCCGCACTACCCTCCGGGGATCTGTGTCCGGGCATCTTCAGAGCCGTGTCCCACACTCCGGAGCGGGCGCCCTCGGGACTGCGCAGTGGGTTTACGCAGGGGCTTCTGACCCCTAGCGCAGTCCACATGCACACAGAGAACCTGCTCAAGATGGCTCAGGGCTAACAGAGGAGCCTGGAGCGGCGGGGAGACGAGGTAAACTGACTCTGCAAGCCCGGACCCTGCAGGTTTCGGGTGCCCTACCCACCCAAGGCAGAAGGCTGGCAGGGCTGTGGGGCCCTCCCAGCAGCCAGCCTCGCAGCAGCGTCTGCACCGACAGTTCGCTGGGACTCCCACCTTCACCCTCGAAGAGGAGACACCTCCTCCTTCCACTCTGGAACCGAGCGCCACAGGTGCTGGCATGGTCTCCCCACTGCTGACCTGCTGGCCCAGGCCCGTGGGTTTCGGTTTCCACTTCTCCACGCTGGCCACCGGCGTGCTCCTGCAGTCAGCCACCTCCGATGCAGCTAGGCTGCCTAGAGCTGCTGTGTGGAGGTCAGGAGAGTGGCCCAGCTTCAGCTACCCGGCCAGTGCAGACTTCAGTATTTCAGACGCACAACTGGCAGGGCTCAGCCAGGTCCCGCCAGACACCGATGTCTCTGCAGGTGTGGACCACGCCCGCACCAGGCGCACGCGGGAAGGCCTAGCGCTCCCGCCTCGCGTGGAGGATCCCAGAGAGGCCTGGGGGCCGCGCGGGCCGGCGGTCAGTGTGTCTCAGTGCGCCCTCCTCTGGACCTCAGTCTGGGTTTCTCTTACTCCTTCATGCGAAGGACACAGCGGCGCCTGCGGTCGCACACTGAACTGGTTGGGGAGAAGCGGCCACGTCTGTGTTCGCGGGAAGGCGGCTGCAGCCCTGTTGTCACCCCGAACGGAGTTTGCAAACAGAAACGGAACGCTGCTGAACACTTGTTTAGGAACCAAACCGTTCGCTAACGGAAGTGTCAGCGACCCGCTGGACTGCGACGCGCTTCGTGCATTTTTGTATATTAAGTGACACGTGACTTCCTCAAACTCTTTCAGTTCGCCCTTGATGTATCAGAAATACACTCTGGGTCTGAATATTAGGGGACACTGCCTCAGTGGTCTCACCCGATGCCTGCCCTTAGGGCCACATGTTAATCTCTTCTGTTCTCCATTTGGGTTTCTGTTAAGTCCCTTTCTCAGGCTGGGAGCTAAAACAGGCGGAGGCCAGAGCTGCATCTGCAGAACAGAAATCATCACCCACTGGGTCTGCGGACTGGCCGGGAGCTCGGCTTGCTCTCCAGGCCCAGGGCTCCCAGCCCAGCAGCGCCCCCCGCAGGGCTGCCTGCGCTGGGTTCCTGCGTCTCAGCCCCACCCTGGAGGACGCCGCCCTCCCAGCCACTAGACAGTTCCCACACTGAATGATGGTTCAGGTCTCCGTTCCTCTCAACCCAGGTGGCCGGCCTGGTCTCCGCCCCTTCTCACAGCCCCGGATACTGCCTGGGGCAGGGGACAGGGGCGGGGGAGAAGCGAGGTTCATCCTGTCCTGCGTCCTCAGCGGCACTGCAGGGAAAACGGGAAGCTCTTACATCCCAAAGAGATGATTTCAGAACCACGGATAAACAGAAAGCCAAAGATTTTTAAGGGTGCACACATGGACCAAAGATTTAATGCAAATAATTTCATAGACAAAGAAACAGGCAGTAAAAAATTACATTCATGGGGCCAGGGAAATAGCTCAGTAGCATAAGTGCCTGCCTGGCAAGCGCAAGGTCTGATTTAAAAAAAAAAAAAAGAAGAAGAATAAAAAAAAGATACATTCATGGGTAACAGGAAAAAAAAAGGGGACAAAACAAACTGGCCAACAGAAAACACTTCTTATTTAGAAGAGTTAAACTTTTAAAGACACTGGTATGATTGATCTTATTTGTAGGTTCTTTTATTAGTAATCTTAAAAAGACTAATCATAAAACTGCTTGTATTATTTATAGTTTTATAATTATAGCACAAACTGACTCACCACACATTGGCTATCTGGGTCCAGCTACTGCTAACCCTTGGTATATTAGGAAGATACCTGATATTTCCAAGGTTTCAAATGGAATGAACAGAATTAAAATCTGTGTGAAAAGAATACTCGTGACAGACTGAGGACTGCTAAAGGTCCTGATGCTGACTTGACAGAGTTAGGAAACTCGAGAAATCCTTCTCTTCATAACGGAACAAAAACTGAGTTTGCTTTAAAATACATCCAAAGCATGTATAATAACAAAAATAGAATTTCCGAGGACAGTACCACTAATCAAAGACAGAACACAGTTCCCTTTTCCACTAATTTATAGAGGACGTACATTATTTTGGAAAGAACTCTAGGTTTGCTTAAAAGGTAAAGAGAGATTGGACCTGATGAGCCCCGCTGCGCCAGAGGCCGAGGACTCACACCTTCCGGGGGAGGGGCCGTGTTTAGCGCGGGCCTTGTGCTACTACCAGCCTTCCACTTCTTTTCTTCCGACACTGTGTTCACAATGGCGCACTGAAACCCAACCTCATTTCTGATAATGTAGAAGAAACAACACAAACATTTCAGCTGCCCTAGAAATTTCAAGTCCGTGTTGGCGTCTTTACTTTATAAACCAATCTCAGGGCAATTCTAGCTTCTGAATTATTCATTTGTGCAAAGACAAAGCTCCCTTTGCTAGGCATAGATTTTGAAGTACAGGAATAAATCGTAAATTTTAGGTTTGCAAAAGGTTGGTTGGAAGGGAGCGAGGAGGAAGAGCTAAACTTTGACTCAGTGGCTTCTGAAATGTGATCTTCTGCCAGAGCAGAGGTAAAAGAAGAATGATTTAGTGCCAGGGTTGTTTTGTGCTACCCAGGAACCAGCTCTGCCTTCCTAGGGAAAAGCTAAGTCAGGAGCTCTGTGCAGTAAAAACACCAAGGCCAAACTGTGTGGCGGAAGGAGGACAGATATCCAAGAGTCTGCCCACAGAAAGACCGTTCACCTCTCCTCACACCCCAGGCATCCACCCCGCTCGTCGGGGAGAGATCTGCCCCAGTGCCCAAGACCTGCGCAGCACAG
Source organism: Dasyprocta punctata (assembly GCA_004363535.1). Taxonomy (NCBI): domain Eukaryota; kingdom Metazoa; phylum Chordata; class Mammalia; order Rodentia; family Dasyproctidae; genus Dasyprocta; species Dasyprocta punctata. The sequence goes on along the minus strand of RJWM01007687.1, from coordinate 49,724 downwards.
TGTGGAAAACCCAGACGCACTGAGAGCAAAAGCAGGGTCTGTTTCTCATATTACGACCTCCCTAAAACTCATTTTCTGCCTTCATTAACTTTGGCCAAATTCACAAAGTCTGTGCAAATAAATACAATAATTTAAGAATGATCTTACAGCCTTGCACAAGAGAGATTTTCAGTTGCATTTTTATCCCAGTCCTCCACTGTGATCAGGAACTCCTATATCTTCATGGTTTCATTCACAGTATTTCTTCCCAAACGAATGCATGGCTAAGTAGAAATTAATATAAATTGCCTGGAATCATCAAACCCTCAATCAGAATTTCATATTTTAAATTAGAAACCCAATTACAAAATTATCTCACTAAACTTTGTTTCAATTTTACCTGTTATCAATTTAACATGATGGAGAAATGATTAATAAGCACAATTTTCTGTGGTGAAACTCAATGACATAAATGCGTAATGTCTCCCTATTGGCCATCTGCCTGTTTCATATTCTGAAAATTATGAAATGAGGTGGTAAAATCTAGAAATAGAACTGTCTCTTGTGCATACTGTTAATAGGGTAGGTAACAACATGGGTGGAAGTAATTTGGCATTGTATATCTTTTTCATCTTGGATTCCCTGAAGTATCATTTTAAACTTTTAAAGCTTCATTTTATTTTTACTGTGCTTCTTGGAGAATACATAATAAGGTAAGAATTATATATCTATTGTAACTTCATAAATGAGAAGGTAAAAGCTCATATATCACAGGCACTCAAGGGAGAGCTTCAAAGTTTCCTCTATCAATAAAATGCGACGCCTCATCAGAATCGAGCTGTGATGTGATGCACTTTTGGTACTTCAGATTTTGATCTAATATTTTAGGCCTTTTCCTATTGGTCTTCCAATCCCTTTTTTCTGTTTTTACAAACTAATATAACTCTATTTTTAAGTGTTCACACGGACAGCCAGCTTTGATTATGTATTCAAATATTCTTTGCAGATAAGCACGCCCAAAGGATGTCAAGGAGAGTAAGCCAGGTACCATAAAGTGCTTCTTCCAACTCTTCTTAAAAGACAACTCATGAACAACCAGAAGGGTGATCATTATGGAACTACAGTTCCAAATGCTATGTGAACACTAGACCAGGCAGAACTACACAGAACACTCACGCAATACCAGAACACATGTTGTCTAGCACACACAGAGCATTCTTCAATACAGATGATACGGTAAGCCCCAGAGCATGTCCTAACACTTTTAAGACGATTGAAAGAATACTGAGCATCTTTTCCAACCAAAGTAGAATAAAACTAGCTCCTGGTAGCAAAAGAGAAATGAGAATATTAACCAATATGTAGAATTTAACATTCTTCAACAAACATGAGTCAAAGAATTTGTCACAAAAGAAACCAGAGATTGTCTTGTGACAAAAGAAAATGAAAACACACTGTATCAAAACCACTGAGATGCAGGCAAGCCAGTAATAAGATGTTCATAGCAATAAACGCTTCCATGCAACAGCAGAAAGATCTCAAACAACTGAACTGTGTATTTCAAGTAACTAGAAACTGAACAAACTATTCAAAGTCAATAGAGAAAAGAATAAAAAAATACAGCAGAAATAAATGAAACAGAGATTAGAAAAACAAGAGCAAACAATCGACAAATTAAGACGTAAGTTTTCCATAATAACAAAACTGACAAACCTCTGATTTAAAAAGAAAAGACTCAAGTAACAAAAATCAAATATGAGAAGAGACATTACAAATAATGACATGGAAATAAAACTCATAACAGACCGCTGCGAACAATTATATATTAGTCAGAAATATGCAACTTAACAGGAATGCAATGCAATAAACAGCCCTATAGCTAGTGAGGGTACTGTATCAATAATCAAAACTCTGCCAACAAAGAAAATTCCAGGATCAAATGGCCTCACTGAGAAATTGCATCAGTTAAAGAAAAATCAACAGCAGTGCCTCTCAAACCCTCCCCCCAAATGAGGAAACACTGTGAATTTCATCTTATAAATCCTGCATCATCCTCATACAGAAACTAGACAAGATACTACAAGAAACTACAGATTAATATCCTAATGAATATGGGTGCAAAAATTCTAAACAAAATTTTAACAAAAGGAATTTAACGGGACATTAAAAACTTTATAAACTATTGCCATGTAGGATTCATCTCCAAAAAAAAAAAAAAAGGATGGCTCAACACACAAAAATCAACCGATGTAACACCATGTTAAAAGCATGAAAAACAAAAACCCCCATTATCATCTCAACTGATGCCAAACAAGAACTCGGCAATATTTAACACCCATTAATGTTTTAAAAATAACTCATCAAATTAGGAAAAGAAGGAAATTATATTAACATAGGAAGGTCATGCATGAAAATCCCACAGCTAACATCATCATTGACACTGAATAGCTTAAGTGTTCTCTGTGAGATTAGGAATAAGCAAAGGTTGCCCATTCTCCCTATCTCTAGTCAAGCTAGTACTGGAAGACCTCGCCTTAGCAATTGATAACTAAAATGTTTAGCTCCAAAATGAAAGGAATAAGTGAAATAACCTCTATTCACAGATGGCATGATCTTTTATGAAGATATCCAAAGATTTCACAAACACAAAACCTGACAGAACTAATCAATGAATTCAGTCACCAGGACACCAAATCAACCTACACAAAATGCTGCGTTTCTATATACTATCAAAAAACAAACTGAAAAAGAAATTAATTATATTCATAATTTCCTCCGAAAGAATAAAATGCTTAGGAATAAACTTAACCAAGCAGGCAAAAGACTTGTACACTGCAAACTATAAAGCACTGCTGAAAGGAGGCATGAGGACTGGCTGAAGGCGAAAAGTTGTTGAAGGGTATAGAAGTGCAGTTTTGCAAAATGGGAAAGTTTTAGGTATCTGAACAGCAATGAACATATCGTTAACACTACTGCACAAATAAAAACGCTGAAGATGGCAAATTCTTAGTAACTTTTTTACCGCAGTAACTTCAGAAAGACAATTTGCCTGAATACCTTCCCCACCTCCGCCTCTGGCTCGAGCTCCACGCTCTCCACAGCAAGCACAGGGACTGAAGCCCCAGTCATCCCTTTGGACCGTGAAGGCAAAAGCCATCCCTGACCACAGCAGGACACTGAGGTAAACGGCCTGAGTCCTCAACTCCCTCATTCAGCAGGGGCACAGTGACAGCCCTAGACAGCTTGCCGAAACAAATCACACCTAACACAGGCTCTGCCACAGCCTTCGTGCTAAGCCAGTCTTAACTCTCTCCCCACCATTTCTGTGCAGTTTTCAGTGTCACCCTTGCTTACACGGTCCACTGAACAAGTCCATTCCTGGTCTGCCGACGCGGCTCATGCCTCCCTCCAATTTACCTTGTCAAAATACACTTGTAAAACACGAAGCTGATCACACATAGTTAAGCTCTAGAAGCCCCTTCACACTGTAACTCCCAAGCACCGCTGCAGACCCACCTTAATCCACTTTTATGCACCTGCTGTGCTTAAAGCCGGAACCTCAGCTGCGCTCCCCGTCCGCTGAGGATGCGTAACTTTCCGAGTCACGGGCCGCGCTGAGAGGACATCTCCATCCTGAAGCTCCCCCAGTCAGTGCTACGCAGCACTTTCTACGTCTGTTAAAATGACAGCTCCGATTTCAGCCCTTGCCCAGGTCCCAAGGAGAAATACTTACTTTTCTCTTCTGTTTGTTTTCTGTCTGTCTCTCTCTCTCTCTAAATCATACAGTGCAAGGGAGTACTACTGATCTCCTCCTATCAGTGTCTGCCTGTTTTACCCATTAAAGGCGGGCACTAACCAAAGCTGTAACACTCCACTACTGAGCAAACAAAGAACAAAGGTATGACAGCAAGACACACCCATTCCCGTCCTCCGAGAGCCGGGTATTCTAATGGGAGCAGTACAATCACTCACACTCACACACACACACACTCATTCAGGTACTCAAAATGGCTATGAAAGAAAGCCGATAAATCGAGGCAATAAAGAGTGACCTTGGTGAGGCCGACGAGGTTTACTTTATACAGCTGGGTCAGAAGGCTCCTTGGAGGAGGGGCCACGTGCATGAAGTGGCTCTGAGGGAAGAGGGGCCGGGGCGACAGGACACCAGAGCAAGACCCCAGCAGGCCACACCCCGGCCTCAGGGCAGAGCAATGGTGAGGGCTCCTCCAGCAGCGAGGGCGGGAGAAGCAGGGGCTGGACAGTGCCGCGTGGGTAAGATCCTGTGGGGTGGCAGAGCCAGGCTTTGTTCCAGGTCTGCCAGGAAGTCAGTGAGTAGCTCCGGGACCAACTCTTAGGGATTGTGTCTCTATATTTAAAGTTACCTCTGCCTACACCTGGAAGGTAAACTAGGGGGATGAATCAATAAACATGAGCTAGTAAAGAAGTACATGTTAACTGACACTCACCCAAAAGGCTACCACAACTGGTACATTAATAAGCACAAGCAATTTAAGGTAAAAAGGAAAACTAGCTCTTTGATTGCAACTGAACTTTACAAATTCCTTAAATACAATACTAATTTTAAATCAAAACACCCACTCATAGCTTATTATGTATTATAAATAACAGAATTCTTGAACTTTCCTGTTGAAAGTATTTTATGTTTAATGCGAAAGGATCAAAATGTAAATGAAAACCCGTTATTTGGCATAAATGACTATTTGGTGCACAGGCGAAATGAAGACTGCTGGGGGTCTACTTTGGTCCCACTCCCCCTGAAAACTTTCCCTCTTGTTCCTTTGTATTTCCCTTCTTTTCTGTTTCCCTTTCTCTCAACTCAGTCCTTCCATTTCCCTTTCCTGTTTTCTCTTACTTTCCTTCATATCCGTATTAATCAGAGTACCACGCCACCAGGTACCCCAGAGGACCAAAAGGAAACCATGAATAAAGCAAACACACCGCAGGGACCAGTGCTGCGCGTCTACCACCGAATCTTAGAAGAAAAATACGTCCTGTGTGCTTGCCATAGCATGAACCTCACTTGCAGGGACAGTGGTCTAGCTCTGGGGGAGACAATGAACTATTGTTCAACAAATGCAGTCAGAAGACCAAATACGGAGTTATGGACAGCAGGGTCTACATCTATTATTTAATGTGAAGACTGGTGAATGAAGGACTTTCGGTTGCTCAGCTAATACTGCAGGTATGTGTATCATATGCTTTTATCTATTTTCAGTACACAGAAACCTAATGAATTGCTATGATACTGTCTCTGGCCAAGCAAGTTATTTTTATTCAAATGTCTAGAAATTTGATTTTTTGAAAATAAACATTACATAGAAATTCATTATTTGAAAAAAATGAGATGTTCAAATTTAATTTCAGTCCTCTTAAGCAATTAATCAGTTTCATATACATACCACCCCCCCAACAAAAATGAAGGCAGAGAAGTGGTAACCTTATCAATAGGTTTTTCTTGTTTCCCAAAATAGGCCATGTGAGATAAATGGGCTACTTTGGCCATTATTTTAAGCTTGTCAGTTAAAAATACCTAAATACAAGCTGGTTTCAAAAGTTCTCAGCTAAGAAAACCTTTTACTTTCCTCATTTGTCATCTTAATATGAAAATATATTTTACAAGTCCTTTTACTACTTTTTCAAACAGTATCATCTGGTGTCTCCCGGTGTTGCTTGAGGAATTACTCATCAAAAACTATTCAAATAACAAACAGAACTCCATTGAGTAATTTTCCTCCAAATGACATATTAACATCCAACAGAGTCAAGGTACCTTGCAAAACAACAGAATAGATAGTTTCAAAACAACCTAAAGAAACTCTCTATATATTTAGAAAACTGTTCCTTCTATACTTTAAAACAAAGAACACTTTCAAAAGCAACTTTAAGGCATGTTTTCCTTTACCAAATTCTATACCCTTAATACACAATGGGAAGAAAACACGATATTGTAGAATGTCCTGGTTTAAATACTCAAGTGAAATGCAAAGTAGTTCTATTCCTCGCAACAGGAATCCATTCCTGGAATCCATGTCCAAAGCAAGATCTCATGGTATCAGCAATTAATCGAGGTTTTGCACTAGGGAGACATCAACAGGGCAGTGTCACAGCACACAAACAGGCTGCTAAGAAGGGCAGCTCATCGTCACACTCAACAACAACACAGTGATTTAGAGATTCAGTTCACCCAATAGAGCACCATTTGCCAGTACCTGGAACACAAGGTATTAAGGACGGAAACAAAACTGCAAAAAGGTAATGCTATGATCTAAAATAAACTGCGGCAAAAAAACCTGCACATTTTAATCCATTCTCAATTTATTTAAAATGTTACACTTAACCTACCTCGAAACAACAGTGTGTAACCATGCAACAGGACACCACCCCTGAAGCGGGCTCTGCCCACCCGAGTGACCGCGTGAGTCGCACTGGGCCGATTTCCCATCCTCAGTCTCTCCACTGAAGTGAGCTCAAGGAGCGACGTCTCCACGGCTGTGTGCGAGAGGCGCTCCGAGTGTCACAGCCGTCACCCGAGGGGAGTGCCCACAGCTCAGGGAGAATGACAGGCGAGGGGAAAGCAAAACTCAAGCGCACGTGAGACGATGGCAAAGAAAGAACCACCGCGGGGTTTAATGAACAATGCTGCAACTATTCATTACGCCTCTTCTCCAGCTGATCATTAAGCTTTCAGCTCTGTTTATGCAACAGAAAAGGAAATGTTGACTCAAAATTTCACACACTTACTACTCACACAAAGAAGAAACCTCGAAGAGTATAATCTGCAATTACAGTACCTGCCGAAACGGGATCACTGTCACTGAACCCGGTTATTAGTTGTTGTAGTGCTGTCAAGTGCGCGACCGACTGGGAACCTGGGATCTGGCTGGCAGGATCTCTGGAGATGGCGCCTGAAAGCTCTTGGGGCAGAACAATTAAAGGACAAAGGGGCCTGAGGATATCAACTCAAGTGACAGATTCCTAGCGGCAGCCTGAAGTCTCCAAGGCCCAGTTGACAGAAAACACTTTTCCTTTCAGTTCAAGACTTCAAATTCCTCCCGTTACTCCGCACCACCTTCGTCCTGCAGTGCGGTGGACTGTGTGGCCAGGACTCAGTGCCCACCAAGAGAGCAAAAGAACCCGTGCAATTAATGTGAGCCAACTTTACTTTTCTAGCAAAAACTGAGGCAACTCAGTAAAAATACACTGAATGAACTTCACAGCTGACTTACATTCAATAACTTGCTGGACATACGATCCAATTCAAACACTGCAAATTGTTACAAACTGAAAATTAAGATGTGACTGGAAGCATATGTTCTATAATGTACCTTAGAAATAATTACCCATATGGTACCATGGAAGGAGTCTGAATTCTCAAAATAACTGAATCCTATATTTACTACCTGTCATCTCATTAATTAATGAATACAGTATTTCCTTAACTTAAATCTTCTGGTATGTAAAACTGGGGCATCAGTATCTAACCTGAAGAGTTGCAAAGGGGGTTAACCATGATTAAATAAAATCATGGGTCTGAAGATTTCTACTTTGGAGTCTCTGGTAGCCATGCAGCAGACACACAGCTGTGTAAGTTTCTGTCTCAACTTTTTAGAGGTCTGATTCTATCTTGTACGCTCTGAGTTACACTGTGACCAGAAAAGTCAAATTTCTGATCAAAATATTAAGAAATAACAAAATGGAGAGTCAGGTGTGGCGGCGCACGTCTTTAACCCCAGCACTCGGGAAGCTGAGGTAGGTGGAGCATTGTGAGTTCGAGGCCAGCTTGGGCTACAGTGTGAGCAAGGCCGGCCTGAGCTACATAGTGCAACCCTGCCTTGAAAAAAAACAGGGCCAGGAGTTTGGCTCAGTGGCTTAAACACCTGCTTGGCAGGCACAATGTTGTGAGTTCAATCCCTGGTACTGACAAAAAAAAAAAATAACAAAATGGAACAATAACACAACAAAAAACAGGCTGTTTTGAATGTTGACCTAATGCAGTCAAATTCCAACTACTTTGAAGAATCACACTGCAAAGATGACTGGAAACCTATCAAGGCGGTCCCGCTTCAGAAATGACTCGTTCTAGCCCACAATGCTCCGCCTTAGGGTAGTTGAGATATTTGACACAGAAAGAATGAACAAAGTCTGGTCTTAGAGTCCATTTCAGGAATGATGCCGGTAACTATAACTTTAGCGCTAGTTCAATAAAATTTATTGTGCCAAAATGAGTTTAAATTGTAAATTCAGAATTGGTTTTTGACAGATTTTAAAGAATCTTGTATTACCTGTGTTAAGCAGTTGTGACATCCCTTATCCTGAATTGTTCAAGGCTCCAATAATCTTAATGGGAGACAGAACGGTTTTCTGTTCATTATCTTTCTTCAAGATTGAAATATAAAAGCTTTTCTGTAGCCTTCTGAAAGCAGTGCAGATGGAGCCCTCCGATTGTCTATGAACAGGAACCGCCATGCTCTGAAATTCACCTCCTGTGCTACGTAACAGGCAGCTCAGTGCTACTGGAAGAACACAGACTGGTGGGGTTGGTGTTTGGTATTTTGTGGTTTAGAGTTTAGGATCTGGGGAGTGAAGGGGCAGAAATACAACAGAGGACAACACTGGGATAAATCTCAAGACAAAGCAGCCAAGTGTCCCAGGTAGACGGAATCCTGGCCAATCCCTGGGACGGAGAGCACAGTGACCACAGCCCAGGACGAGGTCACCACTCAGGAGGCCAGGTACGTGGAAGCGGAGGTCTCCAGCTCAGGTCTGGCTGCATGAAGACCTCTTCTGCTGCACATGTAATTAAAACTCTGGGCTGTGTCCCTGGTTCCTGGAAGACTCAAAATCCTGACCATTTTTTGGTTAGCAGGGGTGTCTCGTTATTCCTGCGCCCTCTGGATGAAATGTCCATTTATTCTGAGATGAGATGACTCAGGGTGGGCCAGGGGTAACAGAGAGCCCAGCACATGATTTGAGGCGTGCGGCTGGGAAGCAGCCTGAGTTCCAGGCGGGTGGGGGGTGGGTGCCAAATTCAAACCAGTGTTTAATCAGTCCTGGGTAACGCACGGGACATCCACTGAACGTCCTCAGCGAAGACACCGATGTGTGAGCAGGGTGACGTGCTGTGTGCTGGACCTCACCCTAGGTGTCTCTGCTACCAGCTGACCCTGAGTTGGATCTGCAGCGATGAAACTGCTTTCCCAAATCCTGTGTGGAATCCAGCGCCTACGGGAGGTCAGGAGCTCAGCCCTGCGGTCACCTGGTCCGACAGGTGAGCACTTTGCAGGGTCCAGGCCACGGAACCTGTGAGTTCTGCACTCACTCCAGGTGGTGAGGCCCAGCCCTGTCACAGAATGAACGCCAGTTAGGGCTGCAAACCGTTTCCCAGCCGGCACCCTCCCAGCAGCTCACTGACCAGTCCCAGTTACACGGGGCGGCACAGCAGGGCAGGCGGAAGCTCTGTGCCACGACACAGTGGCTTGTTCTGCCAGCCTGGCCCACACTGCACCAGTCCGCGATGCCGGCAGCAAAGCACAGGGCACGGTGGCGAGGGGAGGAGGGGAAAGTGCCTGGGTCAGAGCGGGAAGCTGCACCGTCCTCCACGTCAGGAAACCTGAAGAAGCTGGATCTCCTGGCCTGGTAACAGATGTCTGGCGTGCAGGCAGGCGCTTGTGGGGTGTTTCTGAGAAGGACCCGGTCCATGAGGATTACTTGCAGACTTTCATAAACCAGTAAGTACTGGTTGAGCAAATCCAGCCTTCATCTCTGAGTACTCATCTTAGGGATTCTACTGCGCAGAGGTTTGGATGATAAAGAGACAAAAAGAATTTCTACGGCCTACGCCTTCGAAGAGTTCCCCACTCGTCTTTGCTCTGGGGAGCAGGTGTGCTACGGAAATGCACTGCAGTCAGTGCCTCCTCAGCCCCGGAAAGACAGGCCTGGTGGAAGTGCCCCTAACCGGCTTCAAAACACGTGTCTTAATAATCCGCCTGTTCAGGAGAGTCAGGCTCCAGGGTTCTGTCACGGTTTGTACTCAAAGGCCCCTCCCAAGTCTCAGGCATTCACGGAGACAGCTGAATCTGGCGTTTGTGATGGGTTCCTCATCTAGCACTAGGCTCGGCGGTGTGAGGGACGCACACGACTGGGGCGGAGATGGCGTACAGTACAAGGGAGGGAAGGAGGCGTGCTCTTCCCTTTTTGCCCTTTTGCTCATGTTGCTTGCAGCATGAGCATGAACAGCTGCCCCTCAGCCACGCCACCCTGCCTTGGAGCCAGCTGAGTCTGGACTGAAACCTCCAAATACTGTGAGATAAATAAGCCTTTCCTTTCCTAATTTTGGGCATCAGGTATTTTGTCTCAACAAGAGAAAAGTAACGAAAACAGAATTTGGTATCAGAGGAGTGGGGTCATCACTGTAACTCTACCTGACCATGTGGTTCAAGAGCCTTTGGGAATGGCTTGTGGCAAGAGTTTGGAAAGGTTCAGAGATGTCACCTGAATATGTAGAGTTGGAATGCCTTAAGCTGTTCTGCATGGGAGATTCTGGTCAGAGCTCAGGAGACCAGAAGGCTGATAGAAAACCTGCTGGTAAAGACCAGGCTTGGGAGGTTTCTGCTGGGAAGAAGGACTGCACTGGTTGGTGGACTCCACATGATGTGTGTTATGGCTTGGCATAAAGTTTGTCTGCATTTTGCTTATGCTTACAGATTTTGCCTGAGACTGAGATTAAGGGCAGTGGATAATTAATCTGGCAGAAGAAATTCAAGACAGCTGAATGTTGCTGTGGTGGCATGGCTATTGGTGGGGGCTTTTAGCTAAATGTATGCTGCAGATCAAGGCCAAAGAGCCCAGCAGGATGATATAAAATGTTGTGCATTTGACCAGAAAAAAAACCCACCAGTAAAGCTGTGCACTATAAAGATAGAACTGAGACCTCAATTGCTGAGAAGGAACAGAAAATGAAAAAAGATGGCCTACAGACATCATAGGAAGAGGCAGCGGGTCTCCCTTTGCAGCCTCAAAACTGTAAAAGTGACTTTGCTCAGAGGAGAAAGCCTCAGAGTGCCATGTTCCAGAATGGCAGCAGAGGCCACAGGAGGTTTCAATATGGCGGCAGTCACACCAGATTCCAGAACGGCAGTGGCATAGAGAATCTGTTTCTCATAATCAGGTTCAGAGAGCTCAGCAATCCAAGAACTTGACCCCTACAGCCAAGAGAAAGGAAAGTCTGGCTACTGCTCCAGCTGGCAGTGGACCTTGGCAGCATCCACATGGCACTGGTTTTAGGCACATGAAGAATGCATGAGTTCTGAGGTTACAAAGGCTTCCACCCCAATTTCAGAGGGCCTGGGAGGCCAGACAGTGAGCCCCTGAGTGGGCAGGGTGTGAAGCTGTGAGTGTGAAGCCAAAGGTGCAATGGAGAACCCAGAAGTTTAAAAAAACTAGGAACATGGATTGGCTAAGGAAACCTGCAAGGATTGATCAGAACGGGCCCAACAGAGAAGCCCTGGGAGCTAAAACCCCTGGAAGTGCCATGGTGATGGAGTCACTCAAGCCCTGTGGCGCTCACAACCAGATTACTTCAGATGCTGAACATGGAAATCCAGGACTTAATATTTGCCCTGCTGGATGTTGGACTTCCTTTGGTCCCAATTTTTGTATCCCCATTAGTACCCTTTGGAATGGTAATGTTTATCTTGTGTCACTGTATGTCGGAAGTGTTTATCGTTGTTTTCATTTGTACAGGGGCTTGCAGCTAAGAGTTTGCCCTAGATCTCAGAGGAGACTTGGGACTTGGACTTTTTAGCAATGCTCAAACTATTAGGACTTTGGCAACTCTTGCAGATGGACTAAATGTCTTTTGAATAAAGGCTGTACATGAGTCTTTGGGGGGCCAGGAGTGGAATGTTATGGTTTATGTTTGGATGCCCCCCAAGCCTCATGCAATCATGGAGGTGGATGAACCTAGCATCTGTGATTGGTTCATTTTCCAGCACTGGGATTGGTGGTGTGAGTGCTGCACCCACCCAGGGGCAAGGGGCTGGCACACAGTGTAAGGACGGGGAGGGGCCGTGCTTTTCCCCTTTTGCCCTTTCGGCTCTTCTCACTTGCAGCTGCGATGAGTGACTTCCCTCAGCCATGTCACCCTGCCATGGAGCCAGCTGAGTATGGACTGAAACCTCCAAAACTGCGAGCTACGTAAACCTTTCCTTGCTTCACTTTGGGCGTCAGGTATTTTGTCTCGGCAATGAGAGAAAAGTAACCAAGGCAGGTCCTGAGACCTGTGGAGCCTGCGACAACAACAGCCCACTTCCCACGGGTCCACATGGAGCACACTGGGGCCGGGGCTCAGGAGAGGCTCAGGCCTTCCCTCTCGGCACCAAGCCAGGCTGGTCCACGAGCGGTCCAGTCTCTGTTCTCCGGCACCAGAGACTCTCAGCAAGGCCAAGGAGGAGTGGGGTGGTGAGATGGCGCCAGCACAAAGCCACATCCTTACTGGGGTGCAGGTCGCAGCTGACGAGAGCTCCCCGCAAGGGCCCCTGATGAAGACAAGTCGGTTTAATCCTTTTAAAGTTATTCTCTTGTTTGCATTTCAAACTGTAAAATTGGTTCTAAATGTTTAAATGAGTGTGCTAAATGAAAATAAAATGCTTGTCCTCATCTGCCAGACGCATCCTCCATAAGCAGTCAGTGCTGACCTGTCAGTGGTAATCTCCTTAGACACTCGCCGAAACACCGAAAACCACAAGTACACACACGGGGGTTTCAGACTTTGTACGCTGGGTAAGAGTTTACTCTTGCAAAAATATCACAGGTTAAATTTTATTCTTTATTTCTGTCGTTTAACAATGGACAACATGGGCCAGGAACGTAGCCCAGTGGCACAGTGCCTACCCAGGAAGCAGGACATCCTGAATTTCACTCCCAATACCCCCCAAGAAATGAATAACACCAAAGTGTATGTGTGTGTATATAATGACATAAGTACATAATACACACCTAAAATCCAATTCTATAGCTACTATATACACCTGTATGTTGTACAATTCTACAGATACAATATATCTTGCCTAAATACAATTGTATCCTGTATAGATACAATTCTACAGATACAATATAAAACTATATATTGTAACACATATATAATTCAATTCTATAGATACTACATATATAATTCAAGTCATACTACACCTTTGTATTGTATTTATAATTCAATTCTATAGATACAGATATCATTAATTAAAATGATTTTAAAATATAGTGGACCTTTCTGAATGTGTAATAGATATTGGGGAACTGGGAAGAAAATGTTCAATTGGGAAGGGGGGCTGGGGAGGGGAAGGGGTAAGGAAGGAAAGGAACAGAAAAATGTACAGAAGAAAAACTGGAAAAAAAGCTTTTGTAAATAAGGAAAGAAAGAAGGACTGAAGGGAGGGGAGGGAAGTGAGAAAAAAGAAGAAGTAAGATATATCATGTACAGGTACAAATTTTTGATGATGAATGTGATCATTATGTATATCTAAATTGTACCAATAAACTTAATTTTTTAAAAATGCCAAAAAAAATAGGAGTCCTTGTCAGAATTGAACCTGTGTCTGTCCAATTATTCTCCTGTTAGTGGACACTTAGGATACTAATACACTTTTGCTGCGACACACATTACTACAATGAAAATATATCTCTGCTGAATAAATTCTTGTCTATGCAGTCCTGGACCAAAGGATATCTAAATTTTTAATATTAATTCTAATTTGCTTTCTTCAAAAAGGACACCAGTTTGTACATGGCATCATTCTACACCACTGATTGGAGAGATATGATTCCTGTACCTTTTTTGCAGGGTTTTTGGCTCACTTTTCTTGTCAGAATTTTGGGGACAGCAGAAAATGCAGAGGATATGGGGATTGTATTATTCCTGTATTTGCTCTGTGCTTTTGTAACTTGGGGCCTACAGAAACAATGTTTAAATTGTAAACTTTTATGCTAAATCAGCAACAGATTCTTCATCACATGCTCTTGTATAACTGTTTTTCCCCAAGTACTTTGCTTTAATGTAGCAGACTCAAAGCAGTACTGAGGTTTGTTAAGATGCTGATGTGAATGGCCTCAACACAGCCCTGCCTCGGACTCACTTGGAAAACTCTCAGAGTCACCTGGGAAAGAGGGTGAGGAAGAGAGTGAGGGAGCATTTCGACCCGCGCGCCTGCAGACAAAGCCCTGCATCCCGGCGTAAGGCAGCAGCAGCAGCGGCCGGCTGGGCTGAGGAGCGCTGGTACAGGAGTTCTTGTTTGTTCATTTGTTTTTTGGTACTGGAAATCGAACTCTTGACCTCATGCTTACCAGGCAGGCGTTGTGCCCCTGAGTGGCATCACCAGCCCCACAGGAGATTTTAGGGCAGGGAAACCACTTGGTGTGATACTGCAATAGCAGATACACGACATCACACATCTCACAGGATGTGTGCACTCAAGGAGACTTCTAATGTGAGCTAAGGGTGCTGTTAGGTGGTAACAATGTATCAACGCCAGTTCATTAATTGTAACTACACCAATGCAAGATGTTAATTGAGGGATGAGAGAAGTTTATAAAAACTTTGTATTTTCTTTAATATTTTAATTATTTTAATATTTTATTAGTATCATCTGATCAGTTTTCCTGTAAGCCTAATGCTGCTATAAAACACTGCCTGTTAATTAAAATAATCAATGAATAATGACTGAATAGGTATTAAAAACCAGGTAGTGTTTTAAGTAATTCTTATTTTATCTCTCATTAATTAAGAGCAATGAAAGTAGCTAACTTTAAGCATATGAAACTGATCTTCACATAGTGCTCTTTTTAAATAGCTAGAATTAGTCATTTTCACAAGGATGTATTCATTTTAGAACACCTGACCTGTCTTTACGTTCTCAGCAGCAGGGATTTACACTGTGGTCATTTTCCTTTTCTGTGAAAAATGAAAATTACACCACACAGAATATTAAAAACCCAGCTCACGAGCACGAGTGAGAACAGACAGCAAAGGGTCCATGGTATTCCGTGCCGAAGCACTTCTTAGGTCAAGGTGAGAGAAAGTAAGAGATATGTGATTATGCACATGTTACACTTGATAAAAATGACCTGCCAGTGACCCAAAAGTTCTCTAGGAATTTATTTTTATCTCTTTAGGCTCAGAGTAAGAACCATGATTCAATCACTGACTATAGGCTCTTTGGTTAGTTTTATTTGTGAGCCATTATACCACAATATCATTGCCACATGCAGTGCTATAAAATGCAGAGCTTGTGAGGAAGCCCTCCACGTCCCTGACCTGATGAAGTCCTGAGGATTGCTCTGCCAGGACATCATATCTCATTTATATCCTCACTGAGATTTGGGGCAGTTAAAACCTAGTGCAAGGTTCAACACGAGTAAGAGGCACAGCCAGGACACCTGCAAGAATACACTTGAGGCCTCGCCACCCCAAGGACTCCCCTTTCTCTTACTACCAAACCTTACCCATAGACCAGAGTGGTCTGTCTGTTCATGGATGGTTAATACGATCCTTGGTCCAGGGAGTCAATGCTAATAGAGAGGACTACCACCATGAAATACCGGGAAGCAAACTTAGTAGATTCAAGCAAAGGTAAGCAGCTGATTTACATAAATTCATGCGTTACGGGTATGGTCCTGTGTCCCCCCACAAAGACTCATGAAATCAAGTATAGGGCTGAGTCTGGCACCTGTGATTGCTTCATTGTCTTGTGCTGGGATTGGTGGTGTGAGTGCTGCACCCACCCAGGGGTGGAGCCCACATACAGTGTAAGAGCAAGAGGAAGACGCATCTTCCCTCTCTTGCCAGCTCACCTTGCTGTTGCAGCAGCCATGAATGGTGGCACCACCCCACCACGCTGCCTTGGAGCCAACTAAGTATGGACTGAAACCTCTAAGAACTGTAAGAAATAAACCTTTTCCTTCCCTAATTTTGGGCGTCAGGTATTCTTTCTCAGCAACCACAGAAAAGTAACCAAGACAGAATTTGGTATCAGAGAAGTGGGGTTGTTTCAGTGACTAAACGTGTCCATGTGGTTCAAAAGCCTTTGGAAGTGGTTTGTGGGAAGAGTCTGAAAAGGTTCAGAGATGTCACCTGAATGCACAGAGCTGGAACAGCTTAGGCTGCTCTGGTCAGAGCTCAGGAGACCAGAAGGCTGATAGAAATCCTGCTGTTAAAAACCAGGCCCTGGAAGTTTCTGCTGGGAAGAAGGACTGCATTGGTTGTTGGACTCTACACAATGTGTGTTATGTCTTGGCAGAAAGTTTGTCTGCATTTTGCTTGTGTCCAGAGACTTTGAGACTACAATTAAGGGCAACAGACTGATTAATCTGGCAAAGGAAATTTCAAGGCAGTCGAATGCTGAAGCAGTGGTGTGGTTACTGTTGGGGGCTTTTAGTCAGATTTATGTTGTGAATCTAGAGCAAAGAGACCAGCAGGTTGATTTAAAACGTGAGTTTGACCAGAAAGCTGTGGACTGTAAAGATAGAGTTGAGACTTTGATTGCTGAGAAGGAACAAAGAAATAAAAAAGATGGCCTGGGGTCATCCTGGAAAGCAGTGGGTCTCCACCTTTTGCAGCCTCAAGCTGGCAAAAGTGAAAGAGATTGCTCAGAGGAAAAAGCCACAGAGTACCAGGTTCCACAGTGGTGATGGAGGCCACAGGAGGTTTCAAAATGGTGGTGACCACACCAGATTTCAAAATGGTGGCAGCATAGAGAAGCTGTTCCTCACAATCAGGTTCAGAGACCTCAGCAATCTAGGCACTCGACCCCTACAGCCAAGAGAGAGGAAAGCCTGGCTATTGCTCCAGATGGCAGCAGACCTTGGCAGCATCCACATGGCGCTGATTTTAAGTGCAAGGAAAATGCACAAATTCTGAGGCTAAGGCAGTTTCCACCCTGCCTGCAGAGGGCAATATGTAAAGATGTAAGGGTGAAGCCAAGGGTACAATGGAAAACCCAGAAGTTTGAAAAAGCCAGCAACATGGATTGTCCAAGAAAAGCTGCAAGAACCAAACAGAACGAGTTTACAAGAGAAGTGGTAAAAAATGGAGTCCCTGAAAGTGCTGCATGGGTGGAATCACTCAAGTCTTTTGGAGTTTGCAACCAGATTGCTTCAGATGCTGAATGTGGAACTCCAGGACTTAAAGTCTGTCCTGCTGGATTTTGGACTTGCTTTGGTTCCAGTGCTTTGTATTTCTCCGTTTGTAACTTTTGGAATGGTAATGTTTATCTCATGCCTTTACATTTTGGAAGTGTTTAACTTGTTTTCATTTGTACAGGGGCTTACAGTTAAGAGTTTGCCATAGTTCTCAGAAATTTGGGACTTGGACTTTTCAGCAATGCTGAAACTGTTAGGACTCTGGCAACTCTTGGAGATGGACTAAATGTCTTTTGTATAAAGCATGTACATGAGTCTTTGGGGAGTCAGGCCTTGAATGTTATAGTGTGGCAGTCAGATAGCCCCCAACAAAGCCTCATGTAACCATGGACGGAGATGAGTCTGGCATTTGTCATTGGTTTGTTGTCTGGCGCTGGGATTGGTGATGTGACTGTTGCACCCACCCAGGGGCAGAGCCCATGCACAATATAAGGGTGAGAGGAAGACACATCTTCCCTCTCTTGCCGGTTCGCCTTGCTATCGCAGTGGCCAATGAAACCTCCAAGAACTGTAAGAAATAAACCTTTCCTTCTCTGGTTTTGGGCATCAGACATTCTGTCTCAGCAATGAGAGAAAAGTAACCAAGCCAACATGTCATACTATGTGCTTCTCCCAAATCTCCTAAAATAGGAATCTTAAATAAAAATAAAAATATATTTTACTTTATTTAAATGAAAAAGTCCAATTATGTCAGCCAATACTCTGTAGCAATATCTAAAAATACCTGATATCCTTTCCTTTAAAGTAGCATCATGGCCCTTGCTTTCACAGATTTTCTTTAAATATTCACAGAATAGGAGAAAACGGCGTCTGCACCCCAGTCTCACGGCTGTCTGTGCACTGGTGGTTTTCCTGCAGCTGACTGTGGTCCTCTGGCGAGCATCTCTCCTCCAGCCATTGTAATTCTGGCCCCTTCACCTTTTCTGGAGAGAGCTGCACAAAAGATTCATCACCTCTCCGAGATGTTTAATCAGGGCTCAGCATGCTCAGGTCTTTTTATGAAAGTTCTCTGGCAGGAAATCAAAGCCCCTTTCTTCAAAAACAATAAAACATGAAACAGAGGGATCCATCTGTCAATCAAGATAGATTTCTCTTAAAGAAAAAAAAAAGAAAGAAGGAAAGGTTCCTCAAAGAATAAAAAGCTTTCACACTAATTAATATCCATTAAAGCTCCTACCAGTTTAAAGCCTTGAGCAAAGTCAAGAATCACACAGCTAACTCAAATCCAGGATGTGCTGCTGTGCCACTCATCTCCACGGACAGGAGACAGTGCCTCCCCCTGAGGACCAGGACTCTTAATTCCAATTTGTGCTTCATAATGGTAAGCCCGACCTCAACGGTCGCCTTACAAATGGTAAGCCTTACAAATTTCACTGGAATATATTATAATCAATTATCCAGAATCAGATACAATTCCATACACACTTATTGCTTACCCACATAACACCATGCATATGTGAGGTCCTGAAAACACAGAAATGATTAATTCAAACCCTGCTTTTCAATATTGCCCAGTTTGCTAAAATTCCAAATGGGTTTTCCCAGACCCCACAGTCTCATGCACATAGCAAAGACGTCAGACCAGACCAAAGGAACCTGACACCTCTTGCCTGAGTTTCCTCGCACCAGCCCTCCTGAGTACCCAGTTCATGGAGGCTGCGCACTTCTCCAGATGGGCCTTGGTATGTCTGTAATCATTCTGATACTTGCCAGTGTAAGTAGTGATAACAATGAAAATGAACCGCATGCAGTTCCTCTGGGGAAGATCTCTGAGGCCCGTAGAACAGTGGAGAAGAAATCTTACTGGTGTGCAAATGATGACTTTCTACAAGTAGTGATAAGTCAGACACACGTGGAGGCCGGACTGGACAGAACTCTGATGACCTAAAAGGCTTTCTTCCTCTTTTCCCTCTTTATTTTCTCTTTCAGGTGCAAATACACAAATGTCACCTAGGTCCCTTCTCCTGCATCTTCAGTACACACACAGATACCACAGGATAATAATTATTAAACACGCAACCCATTCCACGAAAGGCCTGAGACACACAGAGTCTGATCACCTTTCTTCAATGACAGACCTTCTTTGATCAAAATCATCCCAGCAAACCAACAGACAAATCAATACAAAAGAAAAAACTACAACAACAACAAAACGCTCAAAGTCTTGACTAAAACATTTAGTTCTGGACTATCCGTAGTCCGGAGCCTCGAAAAGCCTCATCACGGGAAGTCTGCTTTCCTTACTTGCGATGTCGGCATCGTCTTCACCAGATCGCTGGGGGTGGGCCCACTGGAGGCTGCTGCACCCTGGGTGCTCCTGGCCCTGGTGCTGGGCCACCTCCGAGGAAGCCGAGGCGCCCTGGAGGACACCCGGGAAGTCGCCTGTGATTGCGGCAGGCCGGAGGCAGCTCGGCCAAGGTCAGAGCGAGCCAACACACCGGCCAGCGTTCTCCGGAACTCGGAACTCGGGAGTCAGCCCACTGTCTTTCTAAATTCCTTCACCTCCATTACTCTGATGAAATCACACTGGCAGAAGTGACGACAGGAGATCCGAGTCTCTGCTCAGCGCCTGCGCGCTCGGCCCCCTCACACCGCGAGTCGGGACCGGCACAGCGCAGGGCACGCACCCCTCCCGCTGCGACCTCGGGGCCTGGAGGAGGCCCCGTGGCCCGGAACGAGCGCCCGGCCCGGAATCACGCGGACTTCACCCGTCACCCCGCGGGGGTCCAGCGCGTGCTCCACGCCCACTGCATGCACTCGGCATCCGCCCTGCAGACACTCGAGGAGCAGCTGTGCCTGCGAGGCCGCTCGCCCCGCGACCGCTCTCCTGGCCCCGGGGTGCCAGGCTCTCTGCCAACGGCGTGGCTGCGGACAGGGCCCGGGAGGGCTGGGAACACGCAGACCTGGCACCGCACGACACAGGCTGCTGCACAGGGAAGGGATGGGGAGGGCCCACGAGAAGCGGGACGGCTGGGAGGAGACAACACCGGGCGTCTCAGGGAGGGAGACTCCTGCAGGCCAGCGCCCCAGGGAAAGGACGCTCCAGGCTCCCTGGGGACACGGGAAGCAGACTGGGCCGAGGGGGAGAGGGCGGCTGGGCTCGGCTCCCGGGGCGTCCCGCCTGCCCCCAGGAAATCCTCAACGAAGTTCTGAAGCAGGAAGTCAAGGGGGGACATCCGGGAGGGGACACAGGCAGAGAGGGGGCTTAGAAGCAGGGCTGTGGAGTCCACCTTCCGGTGCTGCAATGGCGAACCTTTCAGAGCGTTCACTCACACTGCTGCAGCACGCGTGCCACGCTCACCACCGACACCGCAGTCTAACGGGGAGGAGAGGCAGACACGCTGGGCTAGCTGCGGACGCTGTGAAGGAACACTAACGCGTCACATTCCCTAATACACTGCAAATGATAGAAACAGCTAAAGGCATGAGAAAATCTGAATGAACCCATAATCATGAAAGCATTTTGTGATTATTTCATCTTCAGAGAATTTATATTACAGAACACGTCACACATGTACACAAGTAAACCACTACACAATGAAGCAGCCCCGTCTACCTACTCAGCACTTCAGCTTCCTGTGGGCAGTCCTTCCACACTGTCCCTGGGATTACATTCCAGCCAGCCCAAGGCATTCTGTAACTTTATCAGTAAATAGCTGGGACATTCCGTGACAATGACCATTCCAAACCTAGCTCACAGGTGAAGTTTCTTCAATTTCTCTGAAACACTGAAAAGGATGGACTGGTTTGCAGTATAAGCAAAAATCTAGCAAAAACAATGCCCAAACCCAACCCTTCAAAGGTAGGAAAAAACAGAAAAGTAATGTTAAAGTTTTCATATAAATAAAAAATACAAAATTTCAATTATTATTAATCATTAAGAATTATGGAACAACAAAAAATACCATAGAATTATCTATTAAAAATGCAAGTTATTGCCGATTAGGAATTCCAAGGGCCAGGGATACAGCTCAGTGGCCCAATACCTGCCTGGCAAGCAGGGGTCATGAGCTTGATCCCAGTACCAAAAAATAAATAAATAAATAAATAAATTTCAAATTGAACCCTTGATATAATTAAGTCAAAAGAGAAAAAATACATATAATCTCATAATAACCAAAAACAGCTTCTAAAATATTGCATATTGCAATGTTTATTTTAAATGCAAAATGTGTAGTAAAAGACCATTAGTAGATGTTTTATTTAATATCAAATTGCATAACAATATTTGCTGCATTTCATTGAAATTCAAAGTGAGATAAGACAAAAAGCAAACACTTGGATGTATACGGCATCAGCGCTAACTACAGGAAAGGAAGTGTACCACTTTCACAAAACAATGGAAAAATTGGATAAAATGAGATGGTAACGTTGCTACATGTTAAGAAATAATACTGCAAAAGATCCATTTCTCAAATCACTTCCACTCAAAATTCACTAGATATTTATACTGACATTTTAACAAGTCGACATCTGAATATGGAAAAATAAAGACAGACTATTTATTAAATAATGGGTACTATTAGATACTGAAAATACATCTAAATGTTTATATGCTACTAACAAGGAATAGGCAGAACAGTAAAATAGTCTAGATATCTATATACAGTCAAAACTGGACACTGGATCATTTGGTCTCATAAAAACTGATTTAAGAAATACTAAAATTTAAATATGAAAAATACAAAATAAACAGTAGGCATAATTGTGGATAACTGGTGGTGAGAAAGGTCTTTCTTAGCAATCCATACGTGACTAAGAAATCCAACTTTTGAAAAAATCCTAAATGTTAAAACAAAGACAACCTGAACCAAAATATATGGCATTTATGGCATATATGGAGTTATTATCAATAATACATATTAAGAGCTACCTCAACTCATACATTAAAATAGAATACTTCCAAAACAGTATAGGCAGGCATTAGCATACAAATCATGATTTAAAAAATAAACAACATGAAAAAAGAAGGTCATTAATAATTAGGTCAGTAGAAATTAGACTAATTTATAATTAGGCTAATGATATAACTCAATCCATTTCCCTGGGATCAGAGTGCGAAAGTATTTGTTTGTTTGTTGACTGCAGTCAGTCTTAGCACAGGCTAGGCGTCTAAAAAGCAGCATTGTTTAACACTGTCATCTGACACTGATATAAATAATGTGCATGGTGATTCGGCAGAATAGGCCAAAATGATTGACAGGGTCCCTATCACGGGACCAGGATGTATATGCTGGCAAGAATCACCCTAAAAGTTATTATGAATGTATATAAAGATTTAACCACTATCCATTATTTTTATATTATTTTATGACAAAAATATTAGAAGAGACAGATACAGAAATGAATAGAGCAGTTATGTTCCATACAATGAATTTTTGCTCAACTCGAGAAAACAAGTGTGTCTGACAAGGAAGGATATTCATAAAAGCGGAGAAAACACTATAAACAAGGGCTTCCGTGTTTTGTGAAATATGAAATGTGCATTTACTGATGTTTAACATTATCCATAATATCATAAATTTTGAAGTATAAAAATACTCATGATCATCAGCATTCTTAGGTTGGTAAAATTACAGATTCTTTAAATTTCATTTTGTTTCAACCCATCTCCAAATTTTCCAAACTGCACTATTTTCCAATGGAATCTGGAGCTCTCAGAGACCCTCCTTTTCCAGGGACTCCGGCACCACCCTTCAGGAGGAAAATCAGAGCTTCCTTCCCCGCAGGCACCTTGGGCTATGGGTCATCTGTGTCCTCTGAACTGCAACATAATTAATTCTGCCATCATCGGGTGCTTAATATTTATTCTGCCGTGAAGCGTGTCTTCTACCAGTATTTTTAACGTTACTCAATTTTCATCTATTAGTACCTTATTTGGTTGTGGCCAGCAGCAGAGGTGAGGAAAAGCAAGTCAAGAGGGAGCCCTTTACGGCAGGCTGTGCCACGGAGGGAGGGCCACGCTCCGTGCATGCTCTCCTGCCCACTGCACCCCCAGCTCTCTCCCCGACTGCCCCCCACCGAGCTCGGCAGGGGCTCCCCACATCCTCACGTGGGTCTCACCTCACTTCGGCTCCCACGAGTTTCGGCTCTCTTGATTTTGGTGTCGTAAATTCTCCCCCATGTCTAGCATCCGCTTTCCTCAACTTGCACAGTCCACGCAGGCGATGAGACTGACACTTCCTAAGCATTCCACCCCATGTTTAATGTACACCTGCACGCATACACACGCGCATGATCCTTCTTCCAAACTAAATGAAAAACGATCTGAAGAACGGATTACACGTGATGGTGGTGACAATGATGACGATGATGAAGACGAAGCCAATGAAAATAAAATGCGGTTAACGTCACTGTGAGTTCCGAGTCCTGCTAGTCCTGGCGCACCATCAAGCCACGTCTCACCACAGGCTTTCCACAGGGGAGGGAAGCCGAGTGTCAGCGCCGAGTTCCGGCCCGCGCCCGGCCTCTGCTGACGCGACGCTTCCTGTCATCGCTCTGCATTATCTTAATCGTTCTTAGTTATGGGAGACAGTGTGATAATCCGGTACGTGTGTAACATGTGTCCTGGTGAAACAAGCATTTCTATTTCTATCTTCTTAAGCATTTTTTGAGTTTTGGACCACATGTGATAACTGTGCACAGTTTTGGGGGACAGTGTAGCATACCCAGACGTGTACACGGTGTGTACTGATCAAGTCAGGACAGTTACTGGGTCCATCTCTTGATCACCACTTTATCTCTGGAGTCTTTCTGCTGTTCTCATCTAGTTCTTCAAGAAATATACAATAGGTTATTGTGAAGCACAGCCCTTCCTGGCATTATACAACCCCAGAACTGGTACACATTATTCAACATCCCTGTATTCTGGTTCCTCTCGCCCTCTCCATACAATAGTAATCACTATTTTACATTCAGACTGACTTTCTGAAGTTCTACATATGACAGAGACCTGTTCAGTAGGTTTTGGTATCTGACTTTCTTCACTCACCAAAGGCCCCCCAGTTCCTGCCATTTTACTGAAGACGTTAGGATACCCTTCCATTTATAGCTGAATAATATTCTACTGTGTATGTGTGCTGCGTTTTCTTTATTTACTCATCCAAATCCAGGCACCTATCTCAATTCCATACCTTAGCTATTACGAATGGTGCTGTGGTGAGCACGCACATGCCTGATACATCAGTTTCATTTCCTCTAGGTAGGGTGCACATCCACAAGTTGGACAGTTTGATCACACAGGAGTTCGCTTTCAGTTTTTGTAAGGCACTTTCAGGTGTCCACCAGAATGGCTGCACTTACATCACCATGGAGAGCTTTAACTTTCCCTCCTCTTCACATCCTCGTCAGCATTTATTTCCTGGCTTTCGACAACAGCCATTCTAACTGGGGTAACATGCAATTTCATGATGATTCTGATGTGCACATCCCTGGGGGCAAATGAAATTGAACACTGTTCCAAAAATGGGTTGGCCAGGTGAACTTCTTCTTTTGAGGAATGTTTATTTACATCATTTGGCCATTGATTGTTCTTTTGTTGTTGTTTTTATTTCTTATATATTTCTGGATATGAATCCTTTATCAAATAAAGCATTGGCAAACCTTTTCTCCTATTCTGTAGTTGTCTCTGTACTCTGCTGTCTCTTTCTGTGCAGCTTCTTAGTTTGATATAAACACACTTGTTCGTTTTTGCTTTTGTTGTCTAAGCTTTTGGGGTGTTTCCCAAAGAATCACTGTCTATATTGACAACTGGAAGCATTTTCCCTATGTTTTCTAGTAATAGTTTCATGTATTACATTTAGGTCTTTGATTTATCTTAGATGATTTTCTTAAAGGGAAGTTAGCACTTTTAAACACTAGTAAAAACCTTGATAAAAATATCATGAACACAATCTCATTCACAATAGAGACACACATACACATTATGCATACAACCTGGGAATAAATTAGCCAAGGAAGGAGAGAGATCACTAAAGTGAAAATTATAAATAGCAATAAAAATTGGAGAGGGCACAAAATGTGGACAGGTCTCCCATGTCCTTGGGCTAGAAGAATTACGTTGTTAAAATGTCTGTAGTATTCAAAGTGATTTCTACAATCAATGTAATTCTCATCAAAATATCAATGACATTCACAGAATTAGAAAAAAATGATGCTAAAATTCATATGGATGCACAAAAGACAAGAATATCCAAAGTAACTCTGAGTAAAAAGAAAAAGGAGATATCACAATACTTGATCTCAAGACATAGTAACTAACCCACCGTGGCACCAGCATACAAAACAATATACAGATTAATGGAACAGAATACAAACCTAGAAATAAATCGACACATCTATAGTTTACTGATTTTGGCAAAAGGTGCAAAAACATAAAAATAAGAAAGGACAGACTATTCCATACGTGGTCCCGGGAAAACAATAGCCACACGCGGTAGATTAAAACCCAGCACTGTGTGCCACGCATCCTGATGTCAACACTTCCCTTCAGCCTTGTGGCCAACCCTATCCTCCAGGAAGCGCCTCACATTTGATTTTCTAGGCTAAGCCCTTCCATTACAAACACTCAGCTGAACACAGTAGGGATTCAAAGACAGCTGTACTACGAAGCGACCTTGAGTTTACCGCACTGGAAAAAAGAACAACGCGAAAGAACAATGAGAAAAGGAGGGCTACGCAGTAAAACGGAATGAAAGCTGTGTGTGCGTATGTGTGTTATTTATGATGGAATAATAATTAATGGGGTAAAATAAATCAGAAAGCATGAGGTTAAGTACCAAAAGCATTCCAAAATGTTTGTGACAGAACATGAAGTGAATCCATTCACTGCTGGGGTCAGTCAGATGCTCGTTAAAAAAAAAAAAAGTCCAGAGATATGATCAAAGTCAAGGAAACCATTTGCAGCAGGTAAAATGTAAAGAAAAGATTAATAGCACGTCATTAGTAAAGTAAAAAATACAACTCGATTCACAAGATCTTGCCTCAAGCACCTTCCTTTGACTGAATTTAAAATAATTTTCCAATCATACCAAAGAAAAGAGATGCATGCTTCACTTGTAAGGAATTCAGTAATTAAAGTGCTTTCTACTTCACTATTAACTGCTAAAATAGAGCATGCAAAATATCATTTACAAACAGAAAAATTCAGAAAACAGGACAAGAAGTAAACAAACGGCCTTGTGTTTCTTTGGTGTACAATCCTAAGTAGAAGATGGAGTACTTGATATGAGAAACAGAAAACACTGTCGCCAATTTACACTAGAGTGTAGTCTGCCCACATAACACAGAGAAAAGCCAAATAAGCAATACTGTACTAGAATTCAAGCCAGATTCCGAGGACTGGAGTTCTCTCAATCAATTGACTGGGAAACTGTAGCACGTGGACCTGTCAAGAAACAATCCAAGAAGAATAAATGCAAAAGCCAGTTTGAGTCCTTTCTGGGAGAAGATGGGGGAACAAACAGCATATGAGGGAGAAAACAAATAAATGCCCTGCCCAGGGCGGACAAGGAATTGCTCACAGAACTACCTCCCGAAGAGGACGAGGGGCCGTGCAGAGCCCGGACCGCGGTGAGGAAACCACCTCCTTTCCTCTCGGGCCACAGCTCTCCACTGCTATCTTAAGTATGAATTTGTACTTCAAGACAAAAATCATTCATATTCCAATAAAATCTTCCTCACAATCAACCCATTGGCCTCAAGTTCATCATTATGTAACTTTTCTCAAAAAACATACGAAAAAGGTCAAACTATGCCTGTGTCACCTGAAACCTGTGTTACAGAAATATTTTCTTTCCAAAAAGCTGATCATGACTGATTTCTGCAATGCTCGAGGCTCTCAGTCTTCTGACTGCCAAGATACAACTTGGAGGGGAGTCAGGGGAAAGATGTCTCCTACAAATGCATAGAACTAGTTCTGTGACACCAAGGCAGGGTGTCTCTGTGTGGTAGATATCAACAAGCACACATCTATTATGAATATTCAGCATTACAAGTGCATAAGTAGTTTGAGTTTTTAAAAGCACTTTTTCCATACAAACAGCATGTCTGTGCAGATTAGTACCGTAATCAAAGGGTTTTACCCAAAATACCTTCTCATGGTACTTCACCTAAATAACTTCGTTTTGAAGGGGCAAGAATAGTTTCATCCATTCATGCAGCCCATCAGTCTTCCCACTGAGCACTTCCATTTGCCACATGTATTTGGGGCAACTGCTTTGTTTTTACAGCATCCGCAGTGGCTGCAGAGAAAAGGCAGGTAACACACGCTCATCTACCACTACAACCAAAACAGAAGGTTACTGTGCACCATGAGATGTGTAAATTGTTTGGGGAGATCAGAGAAAGGAGAGATGAATTACAAATGAGGGGCCTGAAGTAGGAAACTCTTGATAGAAAGTGGATCTGAATTAGTTCTTGAATAAGTTAAATGATTTAAGTGTACTTAATAATTTAATTTCAACATAACCTGACTAAAATCAGGCAACATGTAATCAAGCTTCCCCATTAATCCAGAGATGTGTCTGTAATCTGTGTCTAGTGATTTCTTTTTGAGCCAGGATAATGTCTAATTTGGGGAACACTGTAAACTACACAGGTAAGTTGTAGGGCAGGTTAGGGCTCTGTTAATCGTCCAGGTCATCCTATGGGCCACTTCCCAACCTCACTGAACCCCATCTTTCACCTTCTACTAAATGGAGACAATCACAGTGCCCACCGTGGGACTTCTGGGAAGTGTATTGGAACATTGCATACGTGTTAGACCCGAGCAGGTGCTTCGCAGAAAGACACCGCTGCTGCTCCGCATTACTCGGGAGCCCTCCTGGAGACCTCGGGAGACGCCTGAGACAGACGCGCCCAAGTCAAGCCTTGCAATCTGCAGTGCCTGCCCGCTGCGAGAGCTCGTTCCCAGCAGTTCTACTCGCTACGGGGCGGGGCTCACCGAGGGCAGTGCCAGGGCTCCACTGGACAGCGCTGCACCGCAGTGTGTGCTTCTCTCGACAGGGACAAGAGCCCCCACCAGAACAAAGGCGAGAACAAGCACCTCCTGAGACCCCAGAGCTTTCCTGAAGCTCAGGCGGCCCAGAGCACAGTACCCCCGCTGCAGCGCACTCTGCTGTCTCTGCAGAAGGAAAGAGTAAACCTGCCGTCTCTCCCGGGGAGTTCTCCAGGACAGCACAGAGAATCTGCTGGAGGTGAGCCCCAAAGATAATTCTGAGCATTACTTGGTGCTTCATACTTTGGGGAAAAGATAAACGTCAGCTCTATCCAGAGACTGATTTACTTTATCAACTTTCAGAGAAATAAAAAAGTAAAGGTTTAATTGCTCTACACCCATCCCACCTCTTTATGGCCAGCCAAGAAAATCCTGCATTTTGGGTATAAAATCCTGTAATTGTGTCATGGTGAAGAATCTGGGCTCTCTGGCCAACCATGACTGAAGAACCTACTTCAAGGTTCTGCACACTCTAGCCCAAAACAGGCACACAAAGTAAACAGTCTGATGCAAAAGTAAACAGTCTGAAGTCTGATTAATACTTAAAATACGAAGACCTTTTTATGAGAAGCAGTAGAGTGCACATCCCATTGTTGCCACAAAAATCATAAATTTTATTACCTAATTTCCAAAGAGTATAGTCCATTAATGAAGAGGAAACTGTTTTAATAAGCTGTAAATTACCCCAGTGTAAGACTTCGGTCCACCTGATCTTCAATAAAAACAAAGCTAAGGCCTTCGCAGGATAGAGGAGTGATGAATCATAATGAAAACAGGAGCTGGTATTTGTGTTCATAATTTACTTTCATATCTCATTTGAATCATCAAATAACCTACCAATTATATCAGAGAGACTGTCTTCCCTATTTTGTAGATGAGGATAAGCCAAGCATTTATACCTAGTAAGTATTCCAAAGTGAGAATCAAAATTCAACAGTCTTGAGAGCCAGTTACCCATATTGACATGACCACATCAAATTTCACTATCTGGAAGATCTAGTGGATTTCATTTTGAAAATACAGAAAGATCTTGTGGACATCATCTTTGGAACTGGACATGGTACTCAGCAGTATGAAATTGCATGGAGAGTAGTAAGAAAAAGACAAAGTATTTATTTCAAGTACTTTTGTATTTTTTATTACAAACATATGTTCACTATAAAAATATTTTTAAAAAGTGCCTATAAATTCAAAAACCAAAAAGCACCATTAGTGTATCAGTACTGACACGCATGCAGGGATGATCCTGGATGTGCTCAGCAGCCACTGGGAAGGTCAGAAGCAGAGCCCGCCCTTCCAGAATCCACCTCAGGCTGTCTGCAGAGCAGGTCTAGCTCATACAGAGGCCACAGCTGCTCAAGATACAAGGCCGATATATTTTTTGATGAGTTCACACAATCTAACAGATTTTCAACCACTTTTTCTTAAAGATTCAATCTATTTTAAACATCTTTCAAAGTAAGTTTTAATTTTTCTAGACGCATCAAGCCTGGTCTCCTTCCGAAAAAAGAGTCTGGGAATGCTGGCGGTCTTCGTGGCTCATCCCACTCATCCCACTCAGAGTCCCGAGCAGGGCCCAGGTGAGGGAGGGCGAGGAGCCGCGGCGGGAGGGCCCCACACAGCTGGCTGTGCAGGAGGACGCCGGTCGCCGAAGGGCCTCTGCTTGTCACCCCAAAGGTGGCGAGGAAGACCAGTGCGGACCCCACTGCTGAGTCACGCGAAGCTCACCGGAGCATCTGCTAAATTCCCCTTCCCGCTTGCCCCTTGGCAACTCCACCAGGGCGCCCTGGACAAACCCAGCTGCAGAGCTGATAAAAGGGGGCGCCTGTGCCTTCACGGCTTCCCAGGGGCCCCTTCGGTCAGTGCCTACCATCATCTCCATTGTGAAGATCTGGAAACTAAGACTTGGAGCCATTAATCAGCTTGGCCAAGTTTATATGCCGGATTTCTCTGCCCATGGCCAGGCTTGTAGCACCCCACGCTGCTGCCTTTGGAATACTGACCAGGGAAGGATAGTCACAACAGATCAAGTTAAGTTAGTGCAGCTGCCCAAGAAGGCACTGGGTGACCCGGTCCCTGCCGACTTTCCATCTTGTCACCCTAGCTTCCTGGAGCTTCAACCCCAGCTTTTCAGTCCTAGAAATAAGCTGAGCTGTTTCCACAGGAGAACCTTCACACCTGTATCCTCTCCACCCGAAAAGCTGGTCTCTCCGTGCCCAGCATGACGGCAGACTAGGATGTCACTGTCAGTGCTGCTCATTAAAACTCCTCTCGCTGGCCATCGAGTCCAGCAAATTCCCCCTACAGCACCCATCTCACCCTAGTTAGCACATGCGAGAATGGAGTTTCAGAGAAATCCATCTAAAATAATACTCTACATGTAAAAACACACCTGCAAGTCCCCAAATACACTCAAATATACATAAATCCTCATCAAAAGCCTGGGTTAAATATAAACACATGAAAAAATTAGAAAAGTGCGAAGAAAGTCAAGTGACCAGAAAGCATTGCCCCCAGATTTCAACAGTGATTTATTTCTCTGGCAAGCACAGTTGTGGAGACCTATCTCTCTGCTAGTCTGCACTTTCTAATCTTTGGTAATTAACATTTATTACTCTCATAGTACACTTCAAAAGCATAATGGCATTCTAAAATAAGCAGGAACAATCCTTTTTTGCAAGAAAACACTTTCTACTTGAGCAGATGCTGTTCTTGTTTAGGTTCTTTCTATATTCAGTATCCAAAGTAATTCAGAGATTACTGTGTTGCTATTGCCCTGCATAGAATCTTTTTATTTCACTCCTTGGTGGCTTAGAAGGGTTGGAGGTAGAGGGAATGTTTTCAACAAGAACAAACAGAAGAGGAAGCAGTGGAGGAAGAAATGCCCTAACTCACAGTCTCAGTTTAAGACAAGGCCTGCGTTACAGCAGAAAGACAGACACGGACCATTGTGGGGAGGGTTCTGCCCCACATCCGGACAAAGCCGGTCTGTAAGAGGGCATCTTCTTCGCTTCTGGAAACTTCTCTCATGGCCAATGCTCGTGACACGGGAAGGCTGCCCGGGACCCAGCGGCCTGTGGAACCGGAGGAGGCACGGAGAGGCGTCCAACTCCCGGAAACTACACCGCAGCAGGGCTGCAACCTGCACCAGCACTCGCCCTGAAAAGACCGCTTTAAGAACTGTTCATCTACTGCAAAGTTAATGAATTCTCCAATGGTTAATTGGACAATATGCAATTATTCAGCCAAAGGCCAAAACAGCTCCAAGGCCTCGCTGATAAAGACACACCAAAGAGACTCACAGAGAGACGTTTGGCATGAACCACGCTGATGGGAAAGAACGCTTCTCCTTCACACCAGCAACCAAATAAAAGAGTATTTGCTGGCACAAATATTCACGTATTCTAAGGTTAAGTTCCCCTCGGTAACTTGAGTTACTTGAAGGGGAAATTTTAGGGAACAAATGTAAAAAGACACACAGCCACCAGGGACAGGAGGGAGAAGGCCTCACAGACAAACAGGCCGTGCTAGAATTTTCTATTGTGGTCTAAGCACCCTTAACCCTAAGCTTAAAAACCCTATGCAAAGCAGATGCTCTGTAGATTTCTATAAATCAAGCACCTTTTAAAGTACAATGTTTCAGTTTATAAATTCATACTGGCTCTACTTCTGAAGTATTTTCTCCCTAAACATTATTAAGTATTCAGGACTTCAGCCCGCAAGGGCCCAGTCTACTGCGAACACTGTAGAAAGCATCTGGGTTTCTGTGCTTGTATCCAAACACCTTCCTGCCTGGGGAGGTCTTCTCTCTGCTCTTAGCTGCAAGTCCAGGAAAAGGGAAAGAGCATCGGTGTTCGGTAGGCGAGGAGCAAGAACAGATCACAGGACAGGGAGAGCAGGACATTCACGGCAATGGCCTGCCACAGCCACCGAATGTCCTCCTGCAGAATTCAGAGTAAATTCTGATCTTAAAAGTGCTGACTGAAACCCTCTGGGCAGAAAAAAATGATTCATCCACCCCACTAAACAGAAGCTTAGATATACTCAGAAATTTCAAAATAGGGGTTTCTCTATTTCTCAGTGCTTAGTGGTCCAGAGAAAACTCTTCATAAATTTTAGGTCAAGGGGAAGAACAGGTACGATTTCAGGGCTCCCAAAAATGCAATGAAAGTATCTGTAAAACTCCCTGTAAGAACCAGGAAGAAGAGCTGCTGATCCTGGACGTGGACCGCAGAAGCATCCTGCAGGATTCCTTATCCCCATCCTATTTGGGTGAGAAGTTGACTGGCTTATATTTAAATAATATTGCTCTCTAAGAAACTGAATGTGCTTTGTGGACAAAAGTTATTGGTAGAGACAGAAGCATCTGCAGTGGTGTCCTGTGGATACAGCTGATTTCACCCTCCCTCCACTTCTCAAGGAGCTCTCCGGGGACACCAGCGAGCAGGCCACTCTTCTGATTCTGTACCAACATGTGTGCCAAGAACCAGTCACAGGTTTGCAGCCAAATTTGGATCAATGTGCAGCAAGCATTTTTGCTACAACTGAATTCAGGTCCTACAAGCAGGAACATAGCTCAACGGAGCAGGTAAAACACCCACCAGTGTCCGGGATAGTTGGGCCGAAGTCCCACTGCTTAGACACAGGAGAAGTCCATCTTGTCAATCAGTGTAGACATGAGCCAGGTAAACAGGCCATCCATGCCGACTGAGCCACAACCAAGAGAATGGTGACACAGTAGAGACGCACGAGTCCCTCAAGGAATTCCTTTAGGACACGGTCACGATCGCTTGTAATTTTCACTTACTTATTTCACTTTAAGTCTATTATATCTTTTTATTTAGTCCTCGAATTTCCAGTGCTTGCAAACATTCTGTAATAACTCCAGGCTGAACGGGACTGTGCCGCATGCCCCTTTCTCCATACTAGCATTCTGCAAACCGGCCTACCCCAAAGCAGAGGGGAGACTCTGGGATGCTGGACAAGGGATCAGACTTCCTTCAGTTGATGCCGGCTACAGTGGGACGCGAGTGGACGCCTGTTTGCAGCCCTGGTGTCATTCCTGAAGAGAGGACAATTTAGACACAGAGACACACAGAGGGGAGATCACATTGTGCGTAAGAGGAGTCTGGAGAGTTGACACCACAAGTCTAGGAACGCCAAGAGGGTTCTTCTCCAAAGCCATTAGAGGGAGCACGAATGTGCCAACACCCTGACTTGGAACTTCTACGCTGCAGTACTGTGAGAGAATACATTTCTATCATTTTAAGCCACCCAGTTCGTGCTACTTTATTATGACTGCCCTAGAGGACTAGCACCACACCTACCACACCCAAAACAGGCATCACCATCACCGCCCACTGCCACTGTGAACGTGGGCAGGAGAAGATGATGCAGGCCATGGCTTATCGTGTCGGTGCTGGGCCTCGGTTGCTCAGGCCAGCAGCCGCACTGGGGGACGGACTCAGGGGCCAGCGCTCTGATCACGAAGGTCTGACCCTGACTCTGAGGACACACAATTTGTATCACTTCAGTTTTCTCCCCAGACTTTAAGGTTGAGTTTGATGTGTCCATGTTTTCCATTCTCACAAAGAGGACACAGACTGACATGAAAGAGATTTCAAAGAGCACTCATTTAAACCCATAATTATACAGCTGAGGCAAATGAGCTCTAGAAAATTCAAAGTCAGTGAATCTGCTTCTAGCAGAACAAGACCCAGAGGTCAGAGATCCTGGCTGACCTGATCGACTCCTCGAGACTGCTCACCAAAGAAGTGGCTATAGTGTATTTCCATCCCTATTGCAGAGTATCAGGAAACTGTACATGCAAAGTATGGACATTTGACCCGATAGCAGCTCAGCAGAGGTCCTCCTTGCACTGGCTCATTTAAGTCTTATTAACTTTACCAGAAAAATATATGAGCTGTGCTCAGAGATAAAATGACTTTAAAAATCAATATGGTATCACTGGTTGCATCAGATGATGACATTTAAGAAAGAGGTTCTCCAACCAAAACATGACTGAGAAATTAACTCTGCACATGTGATAAAAAACCAAATGACTCAAGAGGTCTTCTCAACACAAAGCTGAGGTGGAATTCTGGTCATACAGTCAGGAAAAAGCTTTGCGATGATGTGCATCGTGGCTCGTGTCCAGACGTCTCCCCAAAGCCTTCTGCAGTCACAGGCTTTCACAGGTGGCTGGATCTCGAGTGTGTGATGCTGGGACCGAGTGTGCGTGATTGCTAAATCAGTTCATTGACTGGTGTGGCCTGGTGCTTGGTGTGCATAATGGGAAGGCCCACCCCGGGTGTGAGTGCTGCCTGCCCTGAAGGTGTGTGGCACTGGTACCCGGCAAGGGACAGAAGAAGGACTGCTACGGTCACTTGCTGCTTGCTACTGCAATGCTTTGTTGCCCTCTGCCTGCATGGACTGTTTCTCCTCTGCAATGCCACCCAGCCTTGGACCCAGCCGATTATGGATTGAAACCTCTATGAACTGTGAGCTAAATAAATCTCTCCTCCATTAACCTTGGGTGTCTGGTATTTTCCCAGCGAGAAACACAACTAAGACAATGTGAATACTGGGTCAGTGTGTTAATGAAGATTACATCAAGCATCTAGGCACCAATGAAGGAGAGAGGGCATCTATGTTACAAAGTATTACTAAAGCCAAAACAAATACACAGAGCTGTGTATGCTGGTTCCTCCTGCTCTGTGTAAGTCATTTCGCTGTACTGCCTTACCAATCAGAGTGTCTAAGACATGATCTCCAAAATGAAACTTCTAAGCCTCAACTTCTGAAAACTTTGGGAAAATGGTACCAAGAAGACTCTAAGTTTGATGTCATAACTGAGAAAATATACTATTAAAATTTTAAAAGATGAGTGTACTAATGAGTTTCCTGGAGCTAGAGGTAATTCTGTACAGCAAGCTCCTGATTCATAGTCAAAAGGTGCTATGTGCAGTTATACAATTGATGTGCATCCTCTGTTAGAAATATTTTAAAAGTCCAGTTTCTGTGGCATCATTTCCTTTCATTAGAGATTTCCATATACTAAGTTGACACTCATTGTCATAACATAATGGAGATTACTTAACTTTTATAAACAAAAACTTAACTTTTAAAAATGAAAATACAAGCACATACAGACAAACATATTTTAACATTTAACTAACCAGTAAAGTGTACACAGTTATTATTTCCTATGGCTTTACATTATTAAGCATCTCTAACTTGAAATTCCCATCATCATCCGCTATTCTCAGTCTCTAGCACGTCAGTTACAACAATCATATGGCACTGAACTACACATTTTTTTAACGAAGTACAAAGAGTTTCAAGCTTCCAATTAACACGTATATTTGCAAGTTACTGTGTTTTACTCTAATCATGTATTCAGCTCCCTTATACATCTTAGAGAAAAGAAAAATTCTGAAACCAAGTGTATTGCTCTGTTTAAATTTTTATTTTGTGCTTTTTTCCCCCTAAATAATTGATTTTCTCCTAAAAATAGGTCAGGTATGACACAAGTGGAAAATGGAAGCTAGAAAACCCTTCAGGTGATGAAGAGCGTTTCCTAGGAACACGCACGACACTGCGCGGTGTGTTCTAACTGAAGGGCAGCAGAGGCCCCGCACGTAACCCACCCCAAACCGGGACTGCACGGCCCGCTCCAAGCCTCCCCCAGCGGCACTGCCACTCACCAGGGTTCCAAGATTAAAGCACACAAAGAAAACCCTCCCCAGGCAAACTTGACTTCTCTCTCTGCCTCATCCCTTGGCTCCTGCCTGCCCGTACAGTTCCGTGCTGCAGACACCGCCTGCGGTGCTGTGTGTCTCCATCAGGACACGCTACACCTACCCTCCTGCTCCGGCTCCAGTCCACGGGAAAAGCATCTTTCACCCAGCGCACCGTGAGCCCTGCTCACATTTTCCGCGCCTCCCCACTGCCCCCGAATCAGAACCACTGCACCCGGCCAGCAGTTAAGACCGTTTCCCATCTTTCCCAGAAAAACTTCGAAGCGCTTGCTGCCATCGACCCGCAGCTTGCTCTCGGCCCCCGTGGGCCGTCGTCTCTCCCCGCGCCCCTCCACGGCCACTCATGCTCGCACCTCAGGTCTGGATGGGCACACAGGTCCCCACACGGGCGTTCTCTCCCTCCTCAGGGCGTCCTCAGCCACCGTCCCCTGCAGGGGCCTTTTCCACACTCTACCTGGAACAGAATCCCCGACGGGGTCAGCGCAGTGAATGACGACGAGCGCGTCACAGAAATGCCGATCGCGATGCAGGGAAAGAGAACCCAAGGGAAAGGAGCCCTGGGCTGCAGGTGGCTCTGGTTTTTCTCAGGAAACGGAATTTTCTTTTTCAATGAAAATGATGCGGATGATATCAATAGCAGAAGTAGCCAACACGAAATGAACATGAGCCCGGCACCCTTCTAAGTATTTCACAGTACTCGATGAGGGATGAGGTGTGCACACACTGAACTCTAACCATTCTATGATGCAGGCGCATTATAAAGAGGCAGGCACTGCACAGATGCAGGAACTAAGACACTGAGCACGTCACAGAAAGCCTGGCTGCTCCCAAGCAAGTCAATCTGATGAAGCACACCTTAAAACACACAACCAAAATTATAAAATACAATGTTACAGAAATTTTAAAGCCTACTTATGCTTGTACAAGTCTTTTTCCTGTAATAAACAAAAGGTTGCCCAAGTGACTTGAAAGACTCTTAAAAAGGCCAAGTCCAATTAGGCAATCACAAATAATCCCAAAGCAGAACAGAACAGAATACACTCCAAGCGCAAAATGGGCCACAGAGTGAGGGACGCTTTTTTTAAAGGACACAAAAATACTCTAAAAACTTGCCAGAGAGTGGCTGCTGATTAGCAATAATGGCCTTCAAGAACAGAGCAAGAAAACTGCACTAACTCCCCGGAGGACCTGGAAATTGTGATGAAAGCACAAGAGAGAACAAACTGGCTTGTTCAATTTTGTTCCGTTAAGTTGTACAGGAACATTCGTCCCTCTCCTGCTTGGGCTACACACGCCACACGGGCAGATGTGAACCAGGGATTGTCTTTAAACTTCTCCCTGAACTGCACAGAGCGGAAAGAGGCAAAGAGAACTCCCCACACCTCAGCCCTCTAACTCAGGTGGGTGGACCGAGAAACAACGCATCAGTGAGCCAGAGGCTGGCAGACCACAGCCTGGTTCACAGACCCAGGGGAGTGGGAACCCTGGAGCCTTTATAAGAAACTCTGAGGATGGGTGACTTTCTTCAGGGGAACAACAATGGACTCTATGACGAAGGGAAAAAATGAAGAGCAGATCATGAGCAAATAAAAAATAGAAAGTGGTCATGCAAGAACAATGTGGATCAGCTGGGCATCATGGCACCCACCTGTAATTGTGGCACTCAGGAGTCTGAGGCAGGAGGACTGCTGCCAGTTCAAGACCAGCCTGGGCTACAAAGTGAGTTCAAGGTAGCTGCCTAAACCTTAAACTCACTTTGTAGCCCATGGAAGCCATTGCTGGTTTCCCATTATCTTGTTTTCAAGTCCTATATCACTTTCACTGTTTTGTTTTGATTGACTCTATTCTGTTTTATTTTGTTTGGTTTTATTCTTTTTAAAATAAAATAAAAACAAAGTGAGTTCAAGGGCAGCCTGCACTGCACACAACACACACAAAAAAAATGTGGCTCATGAAGAAATCGGGTCAAATGAACGTCTTTTCCTTCTTTGATAAAGTTAGACAGTGGGGTGTGACAGTAAAATCACGAATGATGTGAGGCCGGGAGGAGGCGCTAATACCCTGCATGGAACAGTCGACACGGACGCTGCTCCGGAAGACCTCATGCTCGGTCCAAGACCTAACGATTAACAGAGACTGACAAGGTCAGTAACTACTCAGCATTTTCTTTCCTTCTCACCGCAACCCTTCCAGGCAGGTACCATGATGGGCTCACAGAAGAGGACCTGCTGGAGATCACAGTTATTTAAAAGGAGGCTGGAGAGTTTGGGCTGAACTACCGCACTTCTGAAGACAGCAGCCAGGGTGTGTGGGGGCTCTGAGTCTTGCCCAAGGAAAGGAAGCTGGCGAAACTACTGATGCATTTCAGAGCTGGAAAGGTCTGGAGTCTGCTGGAAAGAGAACAAGCTCGCGATTTCTCCAGAGAAGGGAGAACAGCGGATGGGGCGTGGGTAAGGAGGAGACGGCACTCCACAGGAGGAGCACCACCTAGACAGAGGCGAAGGCCTGGGCCCGAGCTTACCCCTGAAGTCAGTCCCCGGACAGTCCAGAGATCCAGCCAGCCACAAGGACCGGCCTGGAGCCACACAAACGGATTCCACAGTGAGGTGCGTTTGCGACCGTGAGGACAAAGGTCCCTCCTGGAGTCCGGAAGGTGAGCACGCACAGGTGGACCACGCTGGTCCTGGGCTGCCCCTCTGACTGACACTCCCAAAACGGCACCAATAACTGAAGTGAGTAGTGGGGTGAGGCTCAGCACTCAGCTGGAAACACCGAGAAACTGCCGTCTTCACACGGAAAACCCAACACGGCCAAATGGGCTTGCCTTCCTCACTCCACCGCCACCCGGAGAGAGCGGCGACCACGCTGCTGCCCGGGCCAGGCCTCTCAGAGACCGCCGGTGAGGCCCCCAGCCAGGAGCTGCAGCTCTCCAGACGGGTTTGCTGGAGAGCTCGAAACCACTCCGCAGACCACGGGAAGCACGGGTTCTCGGCACACTCTCACCTTTCAACCAAAGTGAAGCACCGTTAGCCGGAGAGGAACACCGCGGACAGCAACCCGGCCGGAACCGAGGGCGGAACGCACCATTCACCTCCCTCCTGGAGGCTTCTTTAATTCTGTCTTCCTTCATCAGCTCAGCCCACTGCTCGGGCATCCGGGAGCGAGTGTGGAGGCTCTGACGGGCCTGTGCCCACTCTCCTGAGAGAAACGGCTGCCGTGTCGCTGGCCCTGCTTGTCTAGGAACCGGCCTGAGACACCACCTGTGCTGCACCTGTGGGCTGGATGCTGAGCACCACCCGGGCACAGGAGCTCTGAGACCGGAGGGGAGAAATACCCGGTTCTCACCTGCTCTGGGACGCGTGGTCTAAACACCTGTGGGAGAGTAAACGAACGGTTCAGGGGAGGACTGGGACAGAGACATTTAAATGATGACCCTGTTTGCAAAATAAGGCCCGCCTCCCCATCATGCAGGGAGAACCTGGGCCAGTTCCAAAACTACTCTCCACTGCGGCTTCCTTTCTAGTGAAGCGGAGATGATAATAACAACAACACCTGGCCCGGCAAACCACACTGAGAATTAAATGAGATGCTGCCTACCACCCATGACAAGTCCTTAGGAAATACTCACTAGAGTGTTGCTAAGTCAGCATTAGTTTTATTTTTATTGGCTTCCTTCAGCAGAGCCTCTCCGGGGTGAAGACTTTAAACCTAGAGCAGTCATGATAATAATCATCTCACTTACAAATGTCCTCTCCACCCCATGGCCACCTGAAGAACCACCTGTCCTATCTGCCATCAAGCATCGCACTCTGAAAGCTAGGGGTCTTAGTGCCACCAATTATAACCAATATACCACAGTCCAAGTAGTGTGAGCGATTTCTTTCCCTACTTGTGGAGACTTCAGGATGTCCAAGGTCGCGGCCTTGGAGGGTCTTTGTCTGAAAACGCCTGTCCAGGTTTACAGACTCCTGCCTGCTCCACGTGCCCCAAAATGGCCAAAAGCAGATTCCTAAGCTCTGGCATCTCCTCTCAGGAGGATGCTAATTCCTTCCAGAGGGTTCAGTCTCCCTGCCAACTTGCATGCTAAGGCCACACTGCCTGAAGCCACCGATTAAGGGCCAGCACCATGATGCAGGAGCTGGGGGAACACACTCATGCATAGAACTAGAGCTCCCTCAGTGCCACGCACATTGGGACTCTCCTCCCTAGTTCCTGCCTGTGTCTTCTAGAACATTCTCTTTCCTTTCTCCCTCTAATTAAGAAGGAAATCTTGGGTTCAGGAGTTCTGCGTGAGAACCTAAAAGCTCCTTCTGTAAAAATCATGATTTCTGAAACAGAGGAGCCTTCCCCCACCTTCTGCAAACTCCTGTTACACTTTTAGACCTAACTGACTTTGTCAAAGATGGTGCTGAATGCTAAATTTTTACTACCTACTGGGGAAGCAGCCACACAGAGAAAGTAGATATTTTATTAACACAAAGCTAATACTCCTTCTAAGAACTGTACCTGTCGAGCCAGTTTTTGGAACCAGCATCACCTACTCTCTTCCTTCTTGACCCTGGAAGGTACTGGCCGCCGGCCTGCTTCCTGTTCCCTACTTCCTGCTTCCGGGGAGAGGAACAGCATGAGGCAGCAATCACAGCAGGGAAGACGGACAGTCAGCACCCACAAGCACAGCCACAAGTCACTAGGCCCACGTGCGCCGCACACCAGCACCTGTGGGAGTCTGTCAGGCCACTCCAACCGCGGCCCCCCATCCTCACTTCTTTCTCCCTTAGGATTTCTCTGCCAGGGATCCTGAGCTCATCAAGCAGAATCAGTAAACATTTCTCATTTTCCTAAGTACATAACTGTTCATCAGATCACTGCTTAATACCTATCGGAAATAAGTAAAAAGCTTATGTAATCCTAAGGGGAAAAACATTCCACCGAAGCCTTCTCTGAAACTTGTCACTGCCTCTCATTACCATTTCTAACCGAAAATATCA
Source organism: Dasyprocta punctata (assembly GCA_004363535.1). Taxonomy (NCBI): domain Eukaryota; kingdom Metazoa; phylum Chordata; class Mammalia; order Rodentia; family Dasyproctidae; genus Dasyprocta; species Dasyprocta punctata. Next base: position 8,790 of record RJWM01007687.1, on the reverse strand, counting down.
GGATTTCGGCTACATGCACAGATAAACAATGCTGTACGCCCTGAGCATCTTCACGGTTAGCACTCAAGGTACCCGAGGAGCTTACCTGTCGCTTGTAACGTGGGTTCCCAGGGCAACAAAATTTGCCAAATTAAGCCTACAAAGCATACACACAAATTGATGATGGCCTAATTGAATCTTAGATTTCTATCCCATAAAACTATAAATGAAATGTCTACCACCATGACACATCCTAAAACGTCTTACAGAAACACGATGGAATTTTCAGGGACAGCGACTCAGCAGGGATCAGAAGCAGCCTTGCTAGCACGGATGACTGTGTAACGCTGGAGGTGGAGTCCTGTGACTTTACCACACGCAACACACTGTTCACACTGCAAGCTCTCCCAAGTTTAACTGGCTTGGTCTCTGAAGGGACCTTGAGCAGTAAATTTGCATGAGCAGTAAATGAAATTACTGTGCCAACTCAGCTAGCCATTGACAGGAAGAAGAACCTTAAAATAATTTTGCTGTTATAAATGTTTAAAACATATAAGCCCATGGAAGTTTCCTCACTTTTCTATTTGTTCTGGGAGAGCTCAATGTCAAATCCTTATCTGGTGTCAGTGGCAACACACCTGGCTGTCAGAAAGCCCTGGACAGTGGGAAACAAGCAGACTGACCATCTGGACCAGGTGTGAGCAGACACCCAAAGGTGAGCAGTCTCCAACTGCTTGGGCAGCTCGTGGACTCAGGAGCGGACAGGCCCCTCATGGCCTCAGGATGGCATCACAATCCCACGGAAACATGGCAAGCACTGGCCGGAACGTAAGACATTTCCAGCAGTTTCTCCCCTTTAATTGGAGTACATAGTCCTTCCTGGAGCCTCCAGGACACCCCCCTTACCTCTCCCTGGCCACAGCAATGCTGCAGCCCAGGCTGATCACTGACAATGGGAAATGGAATCATCAGGATGTATAAAAATCCATGCTTCAAGAACATCAGTTGGCACCAATGAGCTAAACACAAATGATGGATTTTACAGCCATCTACTTTACCATTCTAATCTAAATGAACAAAATATTAACTGAAAAACAAATCTTCCACAGAAGTTCATTAGGAGCCAAGTTCATTAGGGGTGAGACAATAGCAGATACTGGAAAACTAGCATGAACCAGGAGTTACACGGCATGATTCCCAAAGGTCATCTGATTTACTTCCTGGAGCACCTCTAAGAGGCAGAGAGTCTCACTTCAGATTTACAGAAAGATAATAAAACTCATGAACTGATCAAAAACTAAGAATTTATCAATCTCTTCTACAACACTTCTTCAACCCTTACTGAAATCATGGGAGATCTGGACTGATAAGAAAATTAAAATAAGAGAAAAGAAATTTAAGTGAAAATGTTAAGTAAATTAAAGTTGACCATAATCTCATCAGACAGCCTGTACTGCTTTTAATGATTTGATATGTTTGTGCCCAAAGTTTATTTTACAAAACAGTCATGCTTTTATACCTGCTTTTCATACTTCACATGGTATAACATCTCCTTGTACTGTGATTTTAAAGGAGTGATTTGTAATGCGTGTGTGGAAAAAAGTATTTGCTTTAGCAATCCTTTGCAAATGTTCCTGTGATGAACTTTCTTGCACAAAAAAAAAAAAAAAAAATCTCTTTCAATACATTTTAAAGGGGAATTACTGGATAAAAGACACATATTGAAGTATTTCACACTGAATCACACTCCAGTCAACTGTACTCTAGCTTTAGCTTTCGTAATGCTGGGTAGCACAATAAAAGCTTCTGCCGGGCTGTTGGACACAGGAAAAGTTCAGATTTTCCGTAAATAATTCTGCCCAGATCAACTGCATGAGTCCTGGAGACAGCCGTCACCAGGGGCTCAACTCAGGCTGAAGCGCCTCTGCGCCTGGCTTGTTGGGAAGAGGCGAAGTGGCGAGAAGCGGCCCTCGTGCTCTCTGGACGGGGGACCCTGACTTGTCCACGGCGGTCACTGGAGTTAGATGCATCAGTGGCCTTGGCCTCCCACTGTCGGCGCCGGTCCGTTCGAGGATTCGCACCCTCACAGCGCGATCCCTGGCCTTCCCTCACTTGCTGCCTCCTCGGTGTCTGAAGGACGAGGCCCCTGAAGTTCTGCTGAGAGGCGCCTGCCTGGTCCAGGGCTGCCCCCCTCCCAGCTGTCCCCAAGCCTGGCGACACCTCAGAATCACCGCGGAAACCTCACATAATAAACTACGGGTGCCTCTCGCCGTCCCTCCCAAAGAGAGGTTCGACTGGTCTGCGGCAGCCGGGCGTGAGCACAGTCCCCACTGCGCCCAGGGACTCACGGTGCGTGCGGAGGGGAGGAGCGCCGGCCACTCCCCAGTTGCTGTGGCGCGGGTGCCCCCGGGCCGCGCTTTCCCCGATGCCGCGTCTCCGTGTCTGCTACCCCACACCGGGTTTTCACATACTGTGTGTTTGGGTTTTTTTTTTTTTTTTCAAATTCTACACTGTTTCTAATTACTTCTAAATATGTCCACTCACACACCTAGCAAGCAGGAAGAACATGAACGCACAAAATCACGCTCTCACCCCCACCTCCCATGCGTCCCACTCCCAATCCTGCTTGTCCTCACCCCCATCTCAGGGAATGAGGCCAATATCCACCTCATAGTCAGGACAACAGTCTAGGAAGCAGTCTCGATTTTCCTGTTCCTAGTTTCCCTTCCATGTGAACCCCTCCTTCTCCCCACCAAGGCACATCCAATCCAACCAAGGGTCTTAGGTCACACGCCTCCACTCAGTCTAGTCTGTCTCTTCCGGCTGGAACCTGACAGTGGCCTTTTCGCTAATCTTGCTGTCAAAGTGTGGTCCTTTGGATCATAACAACAGGTAGTGTCTAAATGAACTTTGGAAAACATAAGATCTATCAGAACCTTCCTAAGCCCAACTTTCTCGTGTGCCTTGCCTCACAACCTGAGATCTTCCTGTCCGATTACTCTGCTCAGCATTTTCCAATCACAGAGATGATCTTATTTGTTGATATCTGACTTCTTCACTGGAATGGAAGTTCCAGATGGCCAAAGCTTAAATTAATCCCCACTGCTATTGTAGCCCTTGTGCTGGGTGCTAAAGATGACATCTGCCAAACAGGAGATGCATTACTCACCTTTCCGTGACTAGAACAATATGCTTGACAGTCACAATTTAAATGAGAAATCATTTATTTTAGTTCACGGTTCCCGAGGTTTCAGTCCCCGGCTGGCTGGCGCCAACGCAGGAGCAGCACGGCACGAGGCATGGTGGAGGAAAGCCGCTCAGCCCATGGCAGCGGGTCGCAGGGAGCGAGGAAGAGCAGAGTGACAGCCACGCCCTCCGACTGCCCCCAGTAATCCAGCTCCCCAGATGGGTGCCCTGCAAGCAGCACACCAAGCTATGGATGAGCTCAGCACCTATGTCCCAAAGCCATCTCTGAATACACGGGCCTTCGAGGGGTCATTTTAGATCCAAACCAAAACAGCAGGTGCTCACTAAGGAACAGAGAAGTGAAGGCCTTTAGACGGGCTGTGTGAAAGGAGGGCTTCTGCTCATGCTGCTCCCTTCTCTGAGCAGACTGACACTGCCTGCAGCCGTGATGAACACTTTCTGTCTCGAAAGGTTTCAATGTAAACGGGAAAAAAACAAAGCCTTACATTTTCATCCTCTGAAAATTAAATCTACTAAATTTGATTTTAAAAAAAAAAGGTATAAGGAAACGAAGAAAATACAAAGGGATAGAGAAAGTCAGTGAGATGAATTTTATCTTTCTCACAAAGATAAATCATTCAACTTCATCTCCACATATGGAGTCTTCTTTAACAGCTGGCAAAACCAACACACACTTTTGAAGAAATGCGTCAGAAAAGCGTCCTCTCCTCAACCCTGAAAGCCAGTTCTTCAGAACAGTCCTCCTGAAGAGCCGCGGGAGGTGGGATGCTGAGGAAAGGGAAGGGGCCGTCTGGACCTCAGGGGCCCATTTCCTCTTCCCTTCCCTTGCCCCGTCAGGCACTGAGGTAACTGGAGACTGACACCAAGCCGCGCACGCCACACTGCCGGAGGAGCCTGGCAGGAGGACGTGCCGCTCACCCCTGCTCCCCCGGAGGCTGCGACCTTCACGGCCGCATGCCTGGAGATGGACACTGCCTTCTCTAGTCCACGTCACTGTGGGCTTCAAATTCTCACAGCATCTTTTTCTCACAGCTTGAGTTCGTTTCAAATATCTCTTCATACGTATAGTAGTACTTTACCTCGATGATGAAATTTATTTCCCAAACTTAAATTTTGGAATTAGCCTACACTTGCGATCACATTCAGACTCGCATTATTACTTTGCTTTGCCCCAGTTATCCCATATCCAATCGTCCCGTGGCCACCAATGTGTAAATTCTTAATTGTGCAGCACCTTGGCTTATGAGACGGTTATCTATAGAATTTACAGCAGCCTTATTGGCCAAGAGGCAGTCATTATTTCAGCTTTTGAAATGAAGGAATGGAACTCAGGGAGGCTGAAGCCACTAAGTGCACATATTTAATAAAAAGCAAAACCTGGATTCAACCTGCTCTCCCTGACCCACCGCCCCTTCTGGATCTCACACACACGTGTGATACAGCCTGACAACACTCACAGTGCTAAACATGTAGCTATGACCTAAGGAAAAATAACAACCATTCCACACATTCCAATTCTAATTGCTGATTTTCAACCTAATTAGATGGTAAGAGTATGGAGAGTAGAAAACAAAACAAAACATTAGCATCCAAAATAAACGGAGTCCAACAAATAGTCCACTAAATCAGGATGGGGAGTATCCGGACCAAATCTGAACGTGCACATCATTCCACCTGGCGGTGTGACCAGAATTAATCACTCTGTGACAGGACCTTTGTAAGTTTGTTTTTTTAACAGAAAAAAGAGGCAGATGCGAGGGCAACAACCCTCAATCTTAAAACTGTGATAATTAAAGATCCACTGTCAATCTAGCCTTAATGGAGTTAGATTTTAAATCCAAAGCAAAGTGATCAATATCCCAAGTGAGTGATAGCCTACGCTAGAGGAGAGGCTTCCGGGCCGGACCCACCTACAGAGGCAAAGCCCAGCGGCTCCTGGCCATCACGGGGCCACTGTCAACCAGAGGAAGTCGGACACCACAAATCAGGGAGCTACGGCGAGCTGGCACGGCCCGGACTTTCTCAAGGAGCTCGATCTTTATAATGTGGCATCTGAAAAGCCAGTGGCACTCGGTGATTTGATGCTCACCGACCTTCTCACTAACCCTGGCGCTCACAGGGTTTCCATGACACGTACTGTTGGAAAGGGGGTTGACTGGCAGATGCTGGAGCCCAGGTACAAAGCAGCGTAGGCTGCTCCTCCCTAGAAGGCTCCGCGCCCACCCAGCTCCGTACCCACCCCACCCACCCCACCGCGGAGCAGCGCCACAGCCCACAGAACCCCAAGGACAGAACACTGAAGAAGTCTAAGAAAGGAAGGGGAAGCAGGAGCAGCCTCTGGGTATTAGCCATACTCAGAAAATGCTGCAACTGAAGACCTCTGGGTGATCTGAAATTATTTTTGGTTTGAATATATGTCCATACTTGTGCTTCTGCGGTGGGACGAACTGTGACTCCCATTTCTATGTGGAAGCCCTGTTTCTCTATCTCTCAGAAGGTGACTGCAACTGAACAGCAGACAAAGGATGCAGCGAACTCGACATGAGTGGAATCCAGCCAGACAAACATTCAAGAACTTGAGAGCCTTGAGCACACACCCAGAGGCCAGAGATGGGTGGATCCTGTGGGGACACAGGGAGACAGGGGCATCTGCCAGCTAAGAAGAGAGAACTCAGAAGAGGCTACCCCGTCTCTAACTAACCTCATCTTAGACTCCCAGCATCTTCAACAGCGAGAAGAAAAGTCCTGTTGTCTAGGCCACCCAGTGGGTCGGATTTTGCGCCAGCAGACTGAGCTGACTACTATAATCTCTGCGCTCACCTAGGAAGAACAGGTGCATTTAGCGTCACCTGAGGTCTCCACCCTCCCCCTGCAGCGCTGCACCTGTGATTGAGACGGAAACCTCTGCTAATGAATACACGCAGGGCAGCCGTAGTGCGTCCAGGCTCACCACTGCCTGTCGGCATCCCGGGCTGCGAAGTCGCCCCAGGTGATGTGGAAGCCACGCAACGCAGCCCCTGCAGATGGGACGGGCTCTGCCCTCGCCGCCAACACTGGCTAACAAGGCTGACCCTCACGCCTAGTTACAGACATGCGGGGCGAATCAGCAAGATGACACTCTGCTAAGCCTTCTGCTGGGCAGAGACTGTGTTTGTTTTGTTGTTAAGAGAAGCAACACCTAGACCTCAGAGGGGGCTGTGGAAGAACACTCACTCTGATGCTTTACTGGCAGGATTGAACTGCTCAGTTTTCCTGGATAAGAATTCAGAAATTTCATATTTAAAAAATAATTTTTTGTGTACATATTGGCTCCAAAATTTCCATTCTATGCTGTGAATGTACAAGGTAGAATTTTATACAATAAAGGTCAACTTGAAATGAACTAAATTCCCATTAAGTGATAAGTGCATTGTGTTTCAATGTCTGTATCTTTCAGCACACAGCCATAAAAGGGATGTTTTGAGCTGCTCTTGACCTAGAAATTTTTTAATATAAATTGCAAAAGCTACCCTAAATAAGCCTTGAAGTATAATTCCATCTTCATGTATAGAATACACACTCACAAACAAAAAATCTGGCTAATATTAAAAAAAGATAAAGAGTAATTATTGCTGGTTGGTAGAATTATAGTTGGTTTTACTTTTAATGGCTTAGATTTCTGATTTTCGATAAAAAGCACACACACTACAGCAATAAGTACATTAGATAAGAGAAGACAGTGGAAAATACTAAGTAGCCACTTCCAGTTTGAATGAATGTGCCTCTGACTCTGGCTCCACTCAGAGCTGTGTCCAAATCCAATGAATGAAATCCTACTCTCAGCTCAAATTCCCACTGCAGTGGGATACAGCTGCTTCTCACCGAGACACACCCCTAATCGTGGCATAGATACGCCATTCCTTATCCTGTCTCGTTCTTGTAACACTCTTTCTCAAGTCATCACCTAGGAGTCTGTTTAATTAAGGGGGGAAGATACTATAATTAGTATTACAACTAGATGAATTCATTCATACTTCCAAGTAAAATATTCTGGGTATGGAAGTAATTCTTTCGGGACGTGCATACCCTTGTGTCATATATATGCTATTGTAGTACTATATATAAAGTACACGCGCTACTTTATATCTACTACTATACACACAAGTACATGTATGTACTGTAGGCGAACTGTATGCGTGAATGTCAGGGGAAGGGGTAGGAATTCTTTTTGAATATAACCAACTCCCACCCGTATCACAAACTAGATTAGGCTACACTAACATGCCATGAATAAAAATAGTGTATGTAATGAGAGAGCGAGAGAGAACAAAGAGAAGAAGCGGGTAAGGGGAGGGAAGACAGCAGTAGTACAATCAGGAGTTCGAAGACTCCCACTAAGACTTTAATTTCAAATTTCAAGCTTTGTCTTCTGGAATCTTTGCCCCAAGAAGGCTCAGCGACCAACCTGCCCAAGGACCTCGTTACAAAAGAAGAATCTAGAGCCCAGAGATCCATTCCATTACCCTGAGGTCTGGAACAAACTCGTTAGCATGGCTGAGCCTACATTCCCCAAAGCAGTCTAGGGTCCCCACTGTACCTCCTCATTCTCCCCTTTCCAATTTCCATAGATGCAAAGACAAAAACATATGTAACAAATACAACGATAAACTTCCCAGAAGGCAGTTCTCCACTCTCTCCCAGTCTCGACGGAAATTGCCCCTGAAAATGCTGGGCCAACACCCCCAGTCCACCAGGGTCTTTGGTTCAGTTTACAAAATGGCAGAGCACTGAGCAGCACGTAGGAGAGGAGGAAAGCAGCGAGGAGGCCACAGGACCCCCGAGTCTGTGCTCAGACACCCGGGAGCGGCTGCCCTGCCACGACCAATGGACGGCTGCCCGTCAGGAGGCAGAGCACACAGCCCGTGCATCACAGGCGCTTGGGACTTGCCTTCTCTGACTCTGGCTCTCTGGAACAGTGCATAGCAGCAACCCGCTCTCATCTAAGAGCAAAAACATTCTCCGACATTCCAACGCCCAGCTTCCCTGGCACGAAAGCACCTGTTTGTGAAGGTCGAGGTCCACTGGACGGCACAGAGCTGACAACTGAGGACTAAAGCGGGCTTACTGGCACAGCTGTGAAAAGAAATGGGCAGGACTGCGAGGGTACTCTTCTGAAACAGTAGCATGTGCGGTCTGTTCTAATGCAATTCATCTCATACCTTTGGAGGAATGAAGCAGTTCTAGCAGAGCAGCCAAGGATTTTATTTAGCAACATAATAAGTCTGGGGAAACGTGAAAGGACTGTGCTGAAACTCAGCAAAGGTTGTGAGCGTCCAGTATCACTGGCCGAAGATCACCTTTTCAATGGCTTGCTCACATGGGGCTCTCTTTGCACGACACAGAGCTCACGGAGTGGCAATTTAATTCAATTTTCACAATGGGAGTGCAACACATAAAGACATTCTGCAGCGGGCAATTAAAGTCTTCAACATCCTAACACTGAAATGTGCAGCTATTTTATGGCAACTAGGATGCAGAGCACACGTCCTCCGTGAGCGACATTCAGCTACTGCACAAAGGCTTCAAGTGCCGGAGAGATATGAACTGCAGAGAGGCAAATGTCTG
>RJWM01007686.1:0-76533 GCA_004363535.1 Dasyprocta punctata | reverse complement strand
GCAAAGTGAGTCTGTGTCTGTTTTTATTTTTTTATTTTTTCCTTGGGTTTTGACGTTGCACCCTGCTCTGGCCTTCCTGAGCTCACCTATGCATGCCTATCACTGTCCTGTGTCAGCTCTTGTGGCTCCCATAACAGCCTGGATGTGGGTGCTTTTTGTGTCTCCATCTGTCTGAGTTCTATGCTTCTCTGAGAGCTAGAACACCCTTGAGTGCCCTGAGCAACTCTCCACGTGGCCACCTCCATGCAGCCTCCTCCAGACGCCTACCGAAGCTCCCGCCCTCCATGAGGGCCATCTGTGCTTCAGCTTTGCTTACTCATTCTACTCTCCAGTCTCCCTATCCATGAAGGCCTCCCTTCTCCACAACCCACCACATTTTCACAATTCCCTCAGCTGCTGCTCCCCTCCAAACAAAGCCACTGAGACGCCCTCAGTGGCTTCTCCCCACATCCTACTAGGCTGTTGTTCGCTTTGTTTGTTTGTTTGTTTGTTTTCATTTATTCTAGGCCTCCCCTTGTTGCTTTGTCCTTAATGTCAATTGCCAGTTTTATAACATTAAAAATCAGGAGAAAAGTGCTTTTGGCCACGTGCATGGAATAGTCAAGTTACTTACCGCTTACTGAATGAGTGAATTCATCAATAGTAAATTGGTTATTTCGTTAGCACTGAATTTGCTCATCCTTAATGAAACATATTAACTGACAGAATTGAAGTATTCCAAGGACTTCTCACAGTCTTACAGTAAACAAGGAAGTTCGCAGTTGCAGTAAGTAAAAACCTAGTTCCTTAATGACCTAGGATCTACAAAGGGAGTCGACACAAAGAGACTTCATTTAACGAACTACCAAAAAGGTATGAGGTCTTTGAATTCTCTTTTCAATACTGTATGAGAGCTCAAATATCTATAGAAATGGCACACCAATTATTTTTCAAAAATTAACAAACATTTCAATTGATACCTGCCACTTATCTAAACTTTTGCACATGAAAAACAGCATGATACATTGCAGCAGTATTATCAAGTCAAGCAAAGCAGGGAATGGCATTGTTTGGCATGTTAGGGAGTTCAAAACAAAAATTTAAAACATTTAAGACTTTTTTTAAGTAAGGATCTCACTTTTGAAATCATAGCATGGCTATTAAACAAGAGCATTGCTTTCTCTCGAAGACTCCATGGAGTTTTATTTGGAAGACTGGAGGATACTGGAGGCCAATACACTCACCTGGCCAATAATACATGTAAACCTTTCTTTTGGCCTTGGTCAGTGTGACCCACAGAGGCTCTGATCCATTCCACCACAGAGGCAACAGGCTATCTCTGTTGACACCAATATCAAATGACTTATTGGTGTTGGGATCCCACATGTAGTTGCCAGTCATCTGATGGACTTCACAATGGCGGCCTGCATGAATGAGAATACAAAACTGTCAGATTTTTGTGCCTTTCTTTCTTTCTTTCTTTCTTTCTTTCTTTTTTTTTTTTTTTTTTTTTTTTTTTTTTTTTGTCTGAATAAAAAGCAACTCATACTTATTTTGGAAGTCTAGAACATCATCAAGATTTTCTGTTGATTTTTAAAATTATACATCTTTTTTCTTTTCTAGACTGTACTATACAAACAATTTGGTGAGATGTCCACTAGTTGACTGAGGGTGGGGATCACATTCAGAGAAGTCAGCCAGGCAAATGTGAACTGTTTTAAATTATAATGAGGATGTTGTGTGTGGCATTTGGCCCTCAGTTTATGCCTTGACGTTTAAATACCAATCAGTGTAGAAATAATTGATTTCTGTAAAACTCTGGATATGTTCTCACCCCAGAACTCTCTCTGCACTCCTTCCAAGCCCTCCTCCCACAAGACCAGCAGTTTAGCTGATCTTGTGTTTATTCTTTCCTTTCTTGAGTTAAAGGAATTATTTCTTTAGTGCTAAACAATGATGCAATCTATGACATTTAGAATAGGATGGTGAAGAATAACACTCAACTTTGAAAAACAAAACCAGAAAACAACCCTTGAAATAGAGTGTTACATAGACACAAGGGCTGGTTCTGTGGGGCACAGCTCAGTCCCAGAAGAGAAGCCAGAAGCGAAACACATAAGCGCTTCGACTCTTTTGAAATATTAGGCTTAAATTATTTATTTTGGAGCAATCTGTTACATCTTTAAAGTAAAAATAACACAAACACTGGCAAGTGCATCAAAAATTACTGCAATTTTCGTGAGCGTCACTTGGCACCAGTGTGAAACACGCTTCACCGGGCTCCCTAACTCTGCTTAATCAAAGTGGCTTTGTTTGTTTGTTTGCTGTTTTGTTTCTTTTTTTTCCCCTCCTCACCAACACTTTATTTTTAAACAAAAACAAAGAAACAATAAAATACAGTTTTGAAAATTTGGACACCAAAACGAACATAATGGAAAAACCTTTTATTTCATTACAGAGAGCAAGGCATTCCACAATTGACACTTTGAATTTAAAACTCAAAAACCTAAACACAATGATTTTTACCCAAAGCTGCAGGATCTTTTTGATCTTAACTAAAGCTTTATATGTGGGCTAATAATTTTGTTAAAAAAATAAAATATTGAGCAATTTCTTTAATGGTCAAGGAACTTTAACTCATGTTTATTAAATGCTCACACATGTACAGTCATATTATTATACACTGTAGAGAGATTGAAATAGGAATAAATGGTCCTCATCCTTAAGTGGCTTTTTAATTTAATACTCTACAGAACGTCTTATGCAAGAAAGAGACACATTTCCTAGGACAGAGACTAGAAGGGACCCATTTGCAGGTATAATTGGAAAATCATGACCATCCTCACCTACCATGTTACTGGACTATCTCCAAGTAAGTACTATCCAACTCATTAAGTAAGGACATACTTTTTATTGGTTCAAATATATGAAACTTCAAGAACCCTCTTATGAGTAAAACTTAATTTTCCCCTTTATTCAAAATAATTATACCTATATCAAGAATTTTTATCATCCTGATGATGCTTGTTTACCCTTTCACAAGGAAAGATAATCATAACATCCATTGGAAAATGTCTCCTCTTCAGTTTTTCCCAGTAGATGGTCTCTATCACTCTCCCAGGTGAAAGCATCTCACCTAATGATGCTGATGTGCAGAGAAACTGTTCAGAAATGCAAAATTGGAATCTGGTGTGGAAGGTACTACTGAGGTCACTTACCAACAAAGAGCCATAAAACTAATCATTAATAAAGAACTAGAAAAGGTAGGGATATCAGATATGGGAATACTAGGAAGTGTTACCCAGTAGGCAGGATCTCTGCCTTCAAATTTGAACTGCTGAACCATTTTAGATGAAATGAGTGAAACCCAAATATAAGCTAGGGCCTCGTGTGAAGTAGTTTTCAGAAAATGCTGGATTTAAAGAAGCAAGAAGCAAAAAAAATACTTGCTGAAGTACTTACATATCTCCCAAACCACACAATATCTTTTGGCACATTTTTCCCCCTCTAGATTCATGTTCAGCACTCTGAACCCCAAAATGTCCAAACTCTTAACCTTCTTGACTCAGATCTCAATGTAAAAACTGATACCCAACAGCAACAGAAACAGAGTCAGAGATAAATACAAGATGGACAAAGACAGAATCAGAGAACATTTTCCTAGAGAATTTCTATATGGTGGAGCTCTTCCGCAAGAAAGTCATCTCAGACTCATGTTCAGAAAGTTGGTTGTTTTGGTGGGTTTGTTCAGTTGAAATCGGAGGGTGTGTTCTCAAAGGCTGAATCACAGATTCTGTCCCAGTCCGCAGGGACATCCCTTTGTTCTGGAAAGAGTTGCCTTTCTGGAATCTAGCAGGAAGATACGTGAGCCTTCTCTCTTCTGCCCCAAATCTTCTCTCCTAGCTGACTTGACCTTCCTTCCATGACTATAGTAAGACTGGCGGTCTAAGCCTGCTCTTATTCAAGCTGATTTCCTTACCTATCCTCTCTCTTTTGCTCTTTCATTTTTACTGCCTGAGTTAAAGCGGTGGCTGAAAGAACAGAACAGAACAAAACAAAACACAGCGTTCTCGCTTCTGCAGCCCACGAATGCTCATCTCCATATTATTGCCTGACCTATCTCTATTTTTATACATCTACAAATCTTCTTGACTTTTCTCTAGTTTGCATTTTGCAATCAGAGCTTTGCTATAGTTTGGTTATTTGGACTCTTGCTCAAGGCTTTGGTAGAAACTTTTCTGACTTCCTCAGACAGCACAATCTCAGGTGGTATTTAGGGATGAGAACCAAAGGACTCCTCTGTGGGGCTTTAATATCTGAGCTCCATTGTCTCTGAGAGAGCTCACAGAACAACTCCCCATGTAGAAGTGCTATATGAATGTTACTGAATACGACCTTTTCCTTTTTTATTTCTTACAGTGATATTCACTTGTGTTCTGATGTAATCCAATGACCATCTCTAGAAGTTTCTTAGCAAACACAAACAAAACTCTGCACCACATTATACATTTCCAACAGTGGCTGGCCTTCATATCCTGTGTCTTCCTTTACTTCTTTTAGTGTTTTTAAAAAAATTCATTCAATGTGCCTGCTGTGGTTTGGCTAAGGCATGGCCCCCAAATGTTTATGTGCTGAAAGTTTGGTCTCCAGTGTGGGGGTGTTGGGAAGTGGTGAAACCTTTAAGAAGTCAGGCTCAGTGGGAGGTGATTCAGCCTAGAGAGCTTTGCCTCTGGAAGGAAATAATGTAGTTTTCACAGGACGAGTTAGTTCTCTAGAAGAGAGGTTATTGTAAAGTACAGCCTCCCCACTTTCTTGGCCTCTTTGGCATATGGCCCTTTTCTTTTCCACTTCTCAGCTATGTTATGATGTAGCTGGGGGTGGTGGAGTGGGTATTTCCAGAAGGCTGGTACCATATGTTCGAACCTTGCAATCATCAGAATCATGAGCCAAATAAATCTCTTTATTTTATAAGTTAGCCAGAGTCAGGTATTTTTTATTGTAGCACAAAAAGTACTAATACAACACATTTATCAAAGAATACATATCTGCTAGACATATAAAGACAGCAAGATACAGTCTTCATCTTAGACTGGAATGGGGCCTTGTACGGAAAACAGTGTGACACCATGGTGAGGGCAATAAGTAAGTCTCAGAGTCAGACTGCACAGGTTCAAGTAGGAACTCTTCTATTTACTAAATGCATAATCTTGGACAAGTAGCTTAGACCCTCTGAAGCCTCAATCTCCTTATCTGAGTAATTGTTGTAATAATAGCTATAGTAAAATATATAAATGCACAGTATTCCTTTTGCATTGAGTGTGGGGCGATGAAAATGCCCATGCAAGTTGAAACCGTATAAAACTATCTTAATGATCAGTGGGAAAAAATGACCATTAAAAAATGTGGTCAAACCTGGGTATGGTGGCACACACCTGTAATTTCAGTAATCAGGAAGCTGAGGTAGGACTGCCATGAGTTCAAGGCTGGCCTGGACTACATAGTGAGTTCAAGGTGAGCCTCATCTACATAGTGAAACCCTGTCTCAAAAAACAAAAACAAAAACAATTTATCAAAATATTAACATTTTTCTTACTGCCAGTTACAACTAGTATACAGAGAAATGAAGACACATAATAAAACAATGAAGTACTAGTATATTGTAACTTCAAATGTTGAGAATTACAGTTTCATTTCTTAGTTAAAAACTTAGCAAAATGGTTTGAACAGCATTTGCTTTCTTCATCTATACTGTAACACAATACAGATGAATATTTTCATTATGCTTTGGTGAATTGTCACACTCTAGGCTTGTATCAGCTTCCAAAATTTTATTCTTTGTGCATTCAATGCCATGAAATAACCTCAAGAGTTCCTTTAACATGAGGTCTTTTGCTGGTATCACTTCCTCGGGAATGTCTTTATCGTTTTTATCACAACCGCTGTCCTCATTGCTATGATTTGGATATGGTTTTCTCATCAGAGTTTCACTTGCAGGAAGTTTGGTCCCAGTGTGAGGGTTTGGAGGTGGCACAACCATTAAGAGATGGGGCCTAGTGGAAGTCACCAGGGTCATGGGAACCCCAGCTGATAAATAGGCTCATGCAGCCTCATGGGACTGGATTAGTTCCTGGGACAGCACATTGTTGTAAAGTGACAGCACTCCTTGCCTTAGCCCCTTCTGCATGTGGCTACTTTCCTTTCCACTTCTATATCATGTATTTTAAAAATTTTATTAATGCGTATTTTCAGTACATGCATTTTATAGTCATCTTGAGGAGCTGGCACATGTAATCATGTAACAATAGAGCTTATTTCCTTTTTTAATCCCCTTCCCTCCCTCCTCCTCTAATTCCCCTTTCCCTCTTTTCATTCTTGCTGATATTATGAATCGTATTTCATGTTTATGGCAAAAAAAAAAAAAAACTCACATTGGTCACTTGGGTAAGGGGCCTTAACTAAACACCAGAGAGCAGGTGGGCTGAACGTCCCCTGAACTGGAACTTGAGAGATCTCGTTGTACCATTTGCATCTCAGAAGTGGAGGAGACCTCAGGTGGCCTCCTAGTCTAATTTTTCACCTGTAATTTCAGGAATTACAGGAATAACTCTTAGGCATTTTATGTATTTTAGGTGTGAAAGGGTTGAATATCTGACCCAGGCCACAACTATCACATGAGGTGAGTAGAGTGAAAGACCAAAGAAAAAGGTGATCTCAACCTTGATTTCCTGGCTTGTAACATAATGTACTCTAAGCTTCACTTTCATGATGATGATAGACTTAGCACTTATTTTCGTACTCTGGAGCATAAACATATACTGATTTCAAGAAGACTCTCAGCATTTTTTTTTGCCGTTTTATTTATGTCTCCAAACATATATGCAGAAAAACAACTGCATATCTGATTGTATCACTAAACAATCAGATTTTATGGCCAACAAGGAATTTTTTGATTATACTCATGCATCAATGAATGACAGGAATATGTCTGAGAAATGCATTGCTAGGTGATTTCATCATTGTGTGGATATCACAGAGTGTACTTTTACAAATGAAGTCAACTATGACATCTCTAAGTGATGTAATCTTATGAACCAGGATAACTCAAGTAATCCATCACTGACAGAAGCATCATTATGCCATATAGGAATGTATATAGAAGTCTTCCTACTTCCTCATGTATAATCACCTTCAGAGACAGATACTACTCTTTAATTTCTAAAAGCCATTCATTTTGTTTTTCTGAGGTCTATGAGTGTTCCATTAGATTACTGTGGCTGTGTCTACCAGATATCAAAAACAGCTGGTCAAAAGAGAAAAATGAGGTGATATTTTAGGCATATAAATTTAGTTAAAATGTAGTGATGCAAATACAGGTTACAAAATACTAATAAGAGTCTTGGGAACCATTCTTTTATAACACAAACGTTTTTGCCTAGAGGCAGCACTCAGGTGAGATTCTAGTCCAGAGTTAAAGGCCAGCTCTGAGTCTGCCTGTTGGAAATCTGCTTTTTGAATCTTGCATGACAGGTGAGGGGAGCCTGGCTATGGCCGATCAGTCCATAAGTAGGAGGCGGTGGCTCCATCGAGCAGTAAGAGGCATGCAGTCAGACAGCAGTTTGGGTAGGGGTGTTCCCACTCTAGCTGTGGGAATTGAGACTGCCCTTAACTTCTGAAAGCCTCACTTCTTCAATCTCCAAAATAAGAATATTAATACGACCTTGATTAGATTGCAGTAAGTATTAAAAATAGTGCTGAAATATTAAAGATATCCCAAAGTATCTCAAACTCACAACCTCGTGCCCACCACACAGGCGCTTAAGCCACTGAGCCAAACTCCTAGCCCTAGCTTTTTGAGGCAGGGTCGCACTATGTAGCTCAGGCCAGCCTTGTGCTCGCATTGTCGCTCAAACTGGCCTCGAAATCGCAACACTCCTCTTACCTCAGCCTCCCGAGTGCTGGGATTAAAGGCATATGCCACCACGCCCAGCTATCCCAAAGTATCTTCGCCTAGCCTTCATTGCCTATCCTGAGTTCAAGCCCAGTATTATGAAGGAGAAGGAAGGAAGGAAGGAAGGAAGGAAGGAAGGAAGGAAGGAAGGAAGGAAAGAAGGAAGGAATGTGACTGACATGTAATGCTTACTGCATTCCAGATATTGTTCTAAATACACCTATTATGGATTGAATTCAATACGTATGCTCAACTTTTAAATCCAGTACCCCAGAATATGATCTTATTTAAAAATTGAATTCTTACAAATATCATCTTACAAATGTCAAAAGGCAGTCAATAGAGTGACTCTTAATCTAATATAACTGGTGTTCTTGTACAAAGGAGAAATTTCAGCATAATGACAGAAACACACAGGGGCAAAAGAAGTGAGTGGATACAGGGAGAATACAGTCATCTATAAGCTAAGAATACCGGGGGAAACTAAAAGCTGAAAGGGTCAAGGAGGGAACATCCCCAGTCCTTCTAAGGACATATGGCCTTGCTGACATTTGGCTTTCTCAGTTTTGACCTCCAAAACTCCAAGAGAATAAATTTCTATTGTTCTAAGTCACTTAATTTGTGGTACTTTTTTATAGCAGGCCCAGGGAACTGATACAGCATTTAATTCTCAGAATAGCCTAGGGGAAAATACTGTTAGCCATTCCCCCTTTTATAAGTAACTGAAGTCCAAAGAAGGTGGCTTGCCTAAACTCTCACACTGGTCATGTAATGGAGCCAGGATTCCAATTCAGGTGGCCTGGGCCCAGAGTCCTTACTGCTAACTACTATGAACCACAATATATGAGTTGACACTCAATACAGTTGTCCCTCTTTATCCAAGGTTTTATTCTCCCCAGTTTTATTCACCCACAATCAGCTGTGATATGATAATATTAAATAGAAAAGTCTAGAAGTAGACAATACATGTTTTAAGTTGCATGCTATTCTTTACTTGGACACAAGCACTGTGGTGTTGTGACAACATATGTATCTCATAAACAAGACAGCTACTAAATCTTAACAGGTGGGTAGCATACACAGCATGGATACATTGGACGAGGAATAAATTGTATTCCCTGACATGGAGCAGCAGGGTCTGAGACTACATCACACAAATCAGAATGGCTTCCTGGTAATGGATGAAGATAATACATCACAAATCCTGCATCATTTACCTTCCTTCACCTCAATACATAGGCATTGTATCATCTCATATCATCACAAGAACAGTGAGTAGAATGTAGTAAGATATTTTGAGAGAAACCACATTCACATAACTTTTATTGTAGTATATTGTTATAACTATTATATTTAATTATTAGTTATTACTGTTGATTTTACTATGCCAAGTTTATAAATTAAACTTTGTCATAGGGATATATGCAAGAAAAAACATAAGATTCATGTGGTTTAATACTACAAGTGGTTAGGCCAGAGATACAGCTCAGTGGCATAAGTGCCTGCCTGACAAGCTCAAAGTTCTGAGCTCGATTCCAGGTTAAAAAAAAAAATACTATCAGTGGTTATAGGCATCCAGTGGTGGCCTTGGAGCATATCCCCTATTATGGCTTGTATATAGATATCGTTCCAAATCCTCATACATGCATAGGTAGGACTTTTAAAAGGTGGCTGGATCTAGGGTTTGTGAATATAGATTATGGTTGCAGGACAACTGGATTGGTCCACTGATTAGATTAGTATGATTCTAGGTGTGGCTGAATGGACATACTAAAGAGAGAAGACCCACCCTGGGGGTGAATGGCATCCAACCAATAGGCTTGTAGGCTGAAATAAATAAAGAGGGGAAGGAGGAATTTCGCCTCTTTTCTGCCCTGCCATGGAGTGTTTCCCCTCTGCCTTGCTGCATTGCCTAGGAGCCAGCTGACTATGGACTGAAACTTTTACAAACTTTGAGCTAAACTAAATTTCTCTTCCTTTAACTTGTGAGTGTTGAGTGTTTTGTCCCAGCAATGAGAAAGTAACTAGGATCTCCCCTTCGAATAATTCCCAGCACTGAATATGCCCTCAAAAAAAAAAGGGCAGATGCTATGGTTGCTGTGCTTGCTGATCTGCAACCCAGGAAATCTTCCCTTCCCAAACAGGATAAATTCAGGGGAAACATCAGGCCGGGTGGTAAGATGCCAGGGATGAGCCTACTCAGAAAACACAGTCCCTGGGCAATCCAAGGTTGAATTAGAATCTGGAGGGGTGAAATTCATATTCTTAAATATAACTCTGAGAGATAGTATCATCCTCATTTTGCAGGCGGGTGAACAAAAGCTCAAAGTGACTGAGTGGCTAGGGAGAAGGCAGAGCCCCAGTACAAAGTTAGGTCTCTCTGATTCACCATCATTACCCTTGTGGTCACCACCACCTGTTCCTGTCACAGCATCTCATCCAGTCACAGGCCTTGGTCATCGTAATAGCAATGGCCTCATGAGCTATGTCTGACTCTGAGACTCTCAGCAAAGTGACCACGTGGAGGTGCCTAGATCTCTACAATACCAGACATACCCTTCTCTCTTGCAATGAACTATTGAACACAAAAAATTATCTTAAATATCTTTAAAGGAGGGAATGCTGTCAGATACATGATCCTAACAAAAGAGATGGTAATCCTAGCTTTCCTCTCCCCTGGAAAGAATCCAGCTGTGGAAAGAAAGGCTCCAAAGGTTCTGAAATCTAGGGTCTCAGGTTAATGACTGCATTTTAGATATCGAATGTATATACATTGCTTCAAATGACATGGCTCCAAGGAGTATCTTTATATAGCAGATTCAGAGCCAGGAAGCTTAAGAATGTTAAATAACACAGACTTTCAGACTACTAGACTCCTCTCACTACTTTTCCTTGAGGATTTGAAGAGCTTAAGGATTAGTTAGACACTCTTTAGATTAGTGAACTTTTGAATAACTACTTTCCACCCAAGAGACATGAAGGGATTAACAATCCATTGCTTAAACTATCTGATTTACAAATTGAAATTTGCTTTGCAGATCACCTCTGTTGGGAAATAACATTTCATTTTCTTAACTTACTCAAACACAGATCTTGAGTAGGTTAAAGAAGTGATTTCAAATGAAATATGCAAGTTTAAATCGAAAAAAAAAAGTTCACGATTTGCACTCTTTAAAAGCAACTACTGATGTATGTGCCAGACACAGTCATGATTAGAGTCTGAGTCACAAATATTGCAAGACTGAGATAACAGGCTTTGATTACAGTGTGAAGTGTAGGGACTGCAGCAAAAATAGTCCTAAAACGTTAAAAGGGGAGATATTTTTGATTAGAGACATGCACTCTCATAGTTTTGAGGACACTGAACTAAAAAACTACACTCTTTGATTTTACTTAATTTTTGAAGTGCCCACTAACTTGGTGCAAATACATAAGAGCTAGGATATTGTGAAAGCAAAAAATTATTTCTCTAAATGAGGACAAAAATGTCGGTTTTGATTTTAAATGCTTTTACTTTTGGAAAGCTCTTTTTATTTAAAGCTCTAAGAAGTTTCCAGACAATTTCCACCTTCACTTCTGTGCAATGTTGGAAAACAGCTGAATTAATTATTGCATGTAAAATAAAATGTTTTATTGAGACATACCATTTTATTGAGTTCCTTTAGGGCCTTCAAAGGATGGTAGATCCCTGAAGGGAGACGTTTCTTATTTTAAGCACTCCTACTTGTATACATGAAATTCAGTCAAAACCTCCTTCTGAAGCACATCCACCCTCTCGCTAAGGTAAAATTTCCATCTTCCCATCTTCTGAATTACCTCATCTCCCCCAGGAACATCAGGTTGGCTGCAATCCTCACACTCATGAAGCTGATAAATGGCAGAAAACAGTTCCTACACCTTGCATACAGCCAGGCTGCAGGTGGAAGAGTTGCTCCTTCTCACACCAAGAGCAGAAGGATGCCCAGGACCTGGACAGGGGCAGTAGTGGGGACTGAGACATAGAGTTTAATTCAGTGAACAAAAGTCATGGTGAGGTCTTGGATACAAGTCATATTCTCCAATCAAGCTTTTCAGTTGGAATAGAACCAGGAATGGCCATGGCTAACCTCTAGCAAAAGGGTTTAGATATTAAATTATTACTGGACTAACCATTAATACCAGGAGTTGATAGAGAATGATGAGACCCAACTGTTTAGAGTAGGAACTAGCAGTTAATTTCAGTGGCCCAGGTTGGAGAGAACCAAGCAATGAACCAAACTCCATTTTTCAGTAAGAAGCAAATAAAAGAGCACTTCTTTTTATTTATTTATTTAAAATTTTTCAGGTTTATAAACCATAAGCATTTATTACTCACAGTGAAGAAAGCTGGAAGTTGAAATCAAAAAGCAGCAGATTCATTAAGCACCTGCCTGGCAGGCGTCAAGTTGTGAGTTTGATCCCTGGTGCCACAAAAAAAAAAAAAAAAAAAAAAAAAAAAAAAAAAAAAAAAAAAAAAAAAAAAAAAAAAAAAAAAAAAAAAAAAAAAAAAAAAAAAACCAGATTCAGTCTGGTGAGATGGTGAGATCTGGGTTCCTTGGGAGACAGGCTTCTTACTCTGACTTCGCCCATCAGAAAAGGCAAGAGATCCATCTCGAGGAACTAATCCCACTTCTGAGTGCTTTGCCCTCAGGACCTAGTCCCAAAGTCTCTGCCTCCTAATACCATCACCTTGGAGGTAAAGACTTGCAGAAGGGGGTGGACAAAAATATTCAGAGCATAGCATTTGTTGATTTTTAATGTTGTCAGTATTTTTTTATTAGTGCATTATTTTAGTACATAATGTGCACATTCCTTGTGGGGAATCAGTACATGTTCATAATGTATCTTAATTCCTTTTTAAATTCCACTTTTCCTTTCCTCTCTCCCCCTCCATCCATCTCTTGATCACCTTCCTTTTTTTTCCCTTTTATACATGTTTGCAGTACATAATGTTTACATTCCTTGTATATAGTTGGTGCACGTACACAATTCATCTTTAATTCCTTTTATCATCCCCTTTCCCTTCCCTACCTCCTCCTCTTCCTCTAGTTCTTGATACCCTTCCCCTTTGAGAAAGATTCATCTGACAAACTTGCTAGCTTTTAATTTGGTCTTTATTTATAATGAATGTACATCCGATTCATTTCACATAACATTATGATCTCAAGGTACATCCATTATACCATAAATGATTCAGGTTTATCTTTCTTTATGGCAGAGTAGTACTCTATTGTGTATAAATAGCACATTTTCTTGATCTATTTACCTGTTGATGGGCATATAAGCTACTTCCAAGATTTAGTTATTATGAATTGTGCTGACATAAATGTGTAGCATGTTATCACTGTAATACTGATGTCTTTAATTCTTTTGGGAAGAAACCTAGAAGGAGAATAGATGGGTCAAACAGACATTTTTGTTTCATTTTTTTGAGGAATCTCCACACTGATTTCCAAAGTAGTTGTGCCAGGTTACATTCCCACTAACAGTATAGAAAGCTTCCTCCTGCACCTCCACCTCCACCACAACCTTGTCAGCATTTGTTGTTATTTGATTTCTTGATGCTGGACATTCTTTCTGGAAGTAAGATAGGACCTGAACATCCTTTTAATTTGCATTTAAAAGTCCTAAAATCTCACTGTGAGATTATTTTCTTCCTGTGCTTATTTATCAAGGTAGGCATCACCAGAACAATGGTGGGTCTTGGGTTGACTATTTCTGCCTGCCCAATTCCTCACGAATTGTGAGGCTTTTCAATCTGGCAGATGGAAGAAAATACTATTCAGATACTTTGGGCTGTTTGTGTGGTTCCTCTGCATGGAAGGGCAAATATTTTTCCATTTTTATTGTGCCTTCTTCACAAACAAAAACCTATTTAGTTTTTAATTATTTAATGTAAGCATATAATGTTTATTGCATTGTACACATTAAAAAAAAAAACCTCATTTTTGTCAGTGTGGATGATTTTGTTTGCCACTGCTAGAAGGTATGAGGTAGGTATGATGGTGACTTGAGGTCACAGCTTGGACCATAAGTGGTCATGAAGAAATGAGATTGATCTCCTAAAACATGAGAGTTAACAGTATCACTACAGCTAATGTCATCACTGTAGCTGCAGTTTATATTTCCCAATTGACAATTATTAGAGATCTACTTATAAACAGATGTGCCTGGTGTGAACACTGCACTACGCTTAATGATTGGTGTGTGTCATTTTTCTTGGGTGTTTTTAGCATACATAAAATATGCTGAGTGATAATTTCCCTCACGGATGAAAGAATAACCAAAATGAGCAATTTGTCACTTTGCTAGGGGTGAGAAATATCTTTTTGATGTAGTGGTAGTTGCCCAGTTCAAGCAGTAGACAGCACTAGCAAAAGGAAGCCTTTTAAATTAAAAGTAGAAACATCAGGTAAGAGGTGAAGGGCAGGAATCCAGGGCCTGTGAGAAGTATGTAGCTCAGCAGAACAAATTTTGGAGCCCAACCAACAGAAGTTTCAATCCTATTTCCACCCCTCACTAGCTGTGGGACCTCACACAACTCACTGAGCTGTAGTGAATCCAGGTTTTGCCATTTGAGAGGGATTCCCCCCCCACTTTTTTGCAGTGCTGGGAATGGAATGTTGAGTTCCACACTTGGAGGCAGGTGTTCTACCACTGGGCTACGCGTCCAGCTCAGTTTCTTCATCTAAAAAACGGATTATCATACCTCCTGGCAGAGTGGAAAGGTTTCAGGTAGGTAAAACCTTAGTGTGGTGTCTGGGGACATTGCAGGCCCTGAGTGGATGCATACTAACAGCTGCATATCCTTTGAAAGACAACAATATCAAAGTATGCTTTTTTTTTTTTTTTTTTTTAATGGCTTCCTGGGAGGTGAGGCAGATTTTTTCTTACATGGTATTTACACAGCATCTTCGAAGCCAAAATCTCAAATCTCCCTGGAGGAAAAATAAAAGAAGCATTACTATATATCTTCTTTGCTCACGACTAGGGAAGCTGGGAGAATTGCAAGAGAGCTCACGACACACTCAGAAGAAATTGGCCGGATATGGGCCTCTGGATGGCTGAGAACGCTCCCGCCTTGTTTGGGAAATGCCTGGTCCGCCACTGCTCTCTACTGGCGGTTAGAATACTCTCACTCGCAGCCTCTCCCAACATCCTGTTGAGGCGCTGCTGCACCAACCCGCCGTTCCATCTTCGCATCTTCCGGTTTGAAGATGCCACAAGGTTCAAAGGGATTCTTCGAGCTGCTTGTGAAGACGCTGAAAATGCCATGAATACAGACAGAAGCAGAGCCAGGCCGGCAGCCACACACGCGAGGGTGGTCGCCTTTAGTCACTGCAACAAACTGACCCATTGCCCCTGAGAAGTAAGGCTCCTCTGTTCCAAGTCCTCGGCCTCCTGCTCCACTCCCATTCCAATCCCTGTTTTGTTTCACTGTCGTGTTTTAGACTTTTGCTTCTTATTTGGTGTTTATGAGCCTTGACTCCAGCTCCTTTTCCCCTTTCCCCGTTTTCATTTCAATTTTGGTTAAAATCAACGATGTCTTTGCTCCAATTTATAATAGTCACTGCAGTGGACATTTAACTTTTAGTACCCCCTTTGCCCTTCTAGGAGCAAGTACTTCTTCGAGAAATTCCTCTTTCACCCCACTCAAGACCCAGCCGGGAGACTGTCTGACCAGGCAGAGAGGGGAAAGTGTGGGCATCCATTCCAAAATGAGCCAGAGAGGGAACCCAGCGCTGACCAGAGTGACAATCGTTCAAGGATTGCAGCTGAAATTTTAGACTCAGATTAAAAATTCTCTTTATGGAAATTTTCAAATGAAGCAAGGGACCAAAATCTCATCCCAGCCCTGATTCTGTGTCCCTTATGCCAAAAGAATCAATTCTTTTTGATGGTCAACATGGAAAGAAATATCCCCAGTATTCAGGTCTGTGCCCTGGAAAAGCAAACCCTGGCTGTATCTGGGGCAAGGAAGACAGTGGGAAGCGAGTAGAGGAGAAGGAGGAAGAGGAGGGCAGAGAGAAGCCCTCAGTTCTGTTCACCCTTCACCCCCAGGTCCTTCTTGTGCTTCTATTGGCCAGAGCCACCGGAGCCTCCTCTCGCCTCAAACTAGAGGTGCTAGATTTCTGTCACTTGTTTCATTTATCTTGTTTTCTGGGCTCATCTGCCTTTAGCAACCACGAAGCAGTGACCATCTGGCCTTGGTGGCCTCTTCCTTAGCTGCTCACACACTTAGGCTGTGCCCTGGTTGTTGAGAGGCCAATGAAAATACTTGGGACCGAGGTGCTGGCCCTCAGCCGTGCAAGGCTTGGGCACCAGGCCTTAGCAGCCTGACTTTGCTCCATCAGCAAGGTCCACTCCCTCAGCAAATCTCATGTGATCTACGTTAAAAATGTAGACAGGGTAAGTTTACTCTCCCTGAAGAACTTAGATCCAGCTTTAAAAGTCTCTATCATGAAGATTTTCAAGTGTACAACAATAGAATGATAAATAACAACACCATTCTGCTCTGGCTCCATAGGTCTTTCTCAGCACATTGGAACATTTAAAAAGCAAATCCCATGTGAATCCTAAATAATAAATACTTCTTGCTTACCTCCAATACCGAAGGTCTCTGCAAGAAAATCACACTCTTGTTACCACACTCAACAAGATGCACCATAATTCCTTAATGTCACTAAATACCAGCCCATGCTCAGGTTTTCCTGATTCTCTTCACGATGCTTGTATGAGAAACATTGAAACTACTGGGGAAAAAATATAGAGAAAGTCATAGGTCTAGGCAAAGACCTCCTGAACTGGTAGCCAAAAATACAAGAAAATGTCAAGAATCAGCAGCTACACTGATGGGTTCTGCTCATATGGGACTCTTCCAGGTTCCACATGGCACCAGTCCATCATGGCACTGACTCCTAAAATAAAGCATCTCTCTGCTACACTAACTCCTGCGCTCCTCTCCCAAAACAGTAAACTTTCTGTTGCCCTTTTGCCCATGTGCCCAAACTCCTGCAATCCACCTCCCAACACAGTCCACTCAGGTAGTCTCCATCCCTAACGTCAAAAAGTCCTCCAGTCCTCTCTCAACACAATAACCTACCCACTCACGTAGTCTCCACCTGTCCCAATCCCATGAAAACAACTCCCCAGCTTTGTCTCCTTTGAGGGTCCTTGCAATCTCCTGCAGCCTTCCAGCAATAAAGGATTTTCCTTACCTCTGTCTTTGTCTCCCAATTGCACCAAAGAACCTAACATACACCAAATTAGAAAGCTTCTTCACAGAAAAGGACACAATTAACTGACTGAATGGCAGCCCAATGAATGGGAGAAAATCTTTGCTGGCTATTTTTCTGATAGTGGAATAATACCTTGTGTCTACAAAGATGGTTTAAAAATTAACCACAATAAAACAATGAACCCAATAAAAATGGACAAATGAACCAAATATTTCTCAAAAAAAATATTCCAATGGCCAAAAAGTATATGAAACAATTTTCAACATTGCTAGCCATCAGAAAAATGCAAATTAAAACTGAATTGATAGTCCTATAGTTTAGAATAGCTGTCATCAAGAATATATAAAAAAATGAATGCTGGTTAGGAAAAAAAGGAACCCTACTACGTTGCTGGCAGGAATGTAAACTATTACAATCATTACAGAAATCATTATAGAGATTCCTCAAAAGACTAAGCATAGAAGTACCATTTGATCCAGTTGTATTACTCCCAGGCATATTCCCAAAAGAACCACAGATGCATGCTATAATGATAGGTACATACCCTTGTTTATAGGTAAGATTCCACAGTAGCTAAGCTGTGGAATCAGACTACATGCCCATAACAGATGAATAATGAAAATGTGCATACATCCAAGTGTGGAATGTTACTCAGTCATAAAGAATAATGAAATCACATCATTTGCAAGAAAATGGATGGTACTAGAAATCATCATGCAAAGTAAAATCAGCAACTCAGAAAGTTAAATATTGCATGTTTTCTCTTATATGAAAAACCAAATAAATTAATAAATGAGAGAAGACAGGAAATCAGAAGGTAAACTTCTGGAGATCAGAAGACTGGGATGGGGGGGAGATGGGTGGAATTGCAATAATTAAAATATGTTAAATGCATGTATCGACTTCCCAGAATACATTTCATTGTGATGTCATAGAATCATGTACTAATAAAATATAGTAAAATAAAAAATACCTCTGTGCTCTAGTTTTCTTTAAATCAGCATCTAAACAAAACTTGCATGTTGTATTTGGGTTATGTCTCTTAGTTTCCTTTAGTCTATCATATTTCTCCTCCATTTGAGTTACTTATTATTTATTCTCCATGTATTAATGAGGCAAGGGGAGTAATTTGTCCTAAAAATGTCCCACATTCTAGATCTGGCTGATTGCATCATTGTGGTATCATTCACGTATTTCTTATTCTCACTACTGTACTAGTTTAATACGGAGGACCGTATCTGCTCTGGAGGATCAGGTCTGATCCCTTAGACACGAATCCATTGGAGGTGGTGCTGGCTGGCTGCCCCCACATCACATCATGTGCCCCATAATGTCCACTGATATGTCTCAGTGAGTTCAGATGGTGTCTTCCCAATCCAACCACTATACAGTTTCCCACCGCCTTCACCTAATGGCTATAGCAACCACTGATGATCGTCATCTACATCTCATCCTTCCATGGGAGTTGCAAAATTTCTCCCTTTCTGAATAAAATTCTTCTTTGGAAATAGGCAGGATTTGGGGAGATTTCTGTTTGGATTTTGCATTTCTTACCCTGAAGTGGGTGGGTGCCTCGGCGGTCTGTTGCTGTGTAAGAAGTAACCTCAAACCTTAAGCAGTTTAAAATAGCAATAATCATTTATTAAGCTCACAGATCTGAATGTGGCATCAATAGGGGGCGCTCAAAGGCTGGTGGAACCTAAGGGCTGGAAGAATGTACAGGTCATTGATGTGGCTTTTGGTGAGGACCTTGACCGGCTATCAGCTACTACACTTGCATGGCCTCTCCACGTGGCTGTGCGGCTTCCTCACTGCATGGAAGCTCTGTTCTAAGAGGGAACAATGAGAAAAAACCTGACATTTCTATGACCTAGAACCAGAAGTCACATAACCTCCCATCTACTGTATGCATTGGTCTGAGCTGTCCCAAATGTCTATTAGGTTCCAAAAGGGGGCACACCACTTGATGGGTGACTATTAATGTCACACTCTATAAAGAACACTTAGAATAGGATTTATTGTGGCATCTTTCCTTGGAAAGTACAATCTGCCGCAATGAGAAAAGCTCATTAAGGGGTAAGAGTTAAAACCACATACATCACAATTGATATACATCGTAGTTTCATCATTTAAAAAAGAAAATATGCTGACACTGTATCTATATTTTAACTCCAGTTCTTGCATTGGTAGGGTGAGTAGATGCATTGATGCAGTTATGTGAAGACTTGTATGATCATATAACATGTTAGCTAAAGACATTAATTTTTTTAATGCACTGTTTTGGGTGCTAGAATGGAGCAATGAACAAGGCAGGCAGAGTCCCTGCCTCCAAGCAGCTTGCTTGCTAGCAAGAAGAGAGTTAATAAACATGTACTAGTAGAAAAGACAAGGGCAGGACGTTGTGGGAAGATGGTGAGACCAAGCAAGGGAGAATCCATTAAGAAGGTGCTGCTTTGGCTCAGGCGGTGTCTCTCTGAGGAGAGGAGGTGGCACCAAGGTGCAGCATACATAATGACAAAGAGGCAGCCATGGTGAGCCCCAGTGGGTCAAGAGTGCTCTTAGAAAGAAGAGCTAAGGAACTCGGGGTGCTGGGGAACAAGGGAAGTGATACTGGAGAGGTAGGTAGTGGCTGACACCATTGTGTGGACTTAGATTTTACTCTATGGGATGTACTGAGGGATTTGCTATAAAGGGATTTCTAGGAACTTTTGGGATTGTGCGTGTTTGGAGAGGGAAACTTCTTGTTCCTAAACCTTACGAGAGAAATTCAGCCAACAGCTCCATCCTGAAGCACCTCCATTCTCCCACCAGTGATGAAACTTCCATTTCCCTCCTTTCACTGAACTTCCTGCCTCTCCTCTGGCGATGTCAGGTTGAGTCACTTGTCATCACTAGTAGGCATAATGACTTCAGCATAAACAGTCTCCTGTCTCTCCTACACCGTCCTCCAGTTGTGTGGAGGAAGAAGCAGTATGAGACCAGGATGGAAACAGGGAGGCTGGCAAGGAGGTTAGGAGACTTGGACCAAGGGTAAGCAGTGGGCACTGTGAGAAGGAACTGGGTGCACATTTGTAATGATGCTTGTTCTATCTTCTCCACTTGAGTTTAAGGCCCTAAAGAGATTCTCCCTTCCAATCTTACTGCCCACAGAAGGCCTGAACGCATTAATGACTCTAAGAGATTTCATGTGGTCAAAAGGATTAAAGTAGAAATTAATCAACCTCACATTTCAAACTATAGAGTTAAAAAAAAAAAAGTGGCCGAAAGGGTGGAGAAATTTGCACTCATGCCTTACAACAAGAAATGCATGTCAGCATACCCCTCACTGGAAGAATAACCTAGTAATATTTATCAAAGACTTTTAAAAGCATTAACTAAACCCTTAGATCCAGTAACTCAACTTCTAGAAGACCAACTAAAGTTAAAAATAATGAAAGATGGGATTTATGAACACAGACATTCAAAACAATGATAGAAACAGTCTGAACAGAAAACCAATAGCAATGTTCAACCAACTTTTGCTCATTCATCCTGGACACAAATCATACCGATTTCAAATCCTCTTAAGGTAGTTCATGCACAACGGTTTGGGGTGAAAGATTGAATTATCCTAAGAAGGAATAAAGACGTTATCTTTGTTACGTGGTGTGTGTGCGCTTAGTATTTTACTCTAGGATTTTTGCCATTCTCCCAAAGGAGTCAAGTGGCTAAATCTGAAGAATTTGAAAATGTCTAAGGAAATAGAAAGTAGTTTTCCTACTTACATACTGGCAAGTCACTGTGGGAAATCTTATTCCCAAAAGACAACCAAAGTTGAAAAAGGTCTTAGGTACAGTGGGATTTATACACTCACTCATTTCTGGAGTATTTATGATTCTCAAGGTACAGTGTTAGGCAGGATGAAAAGCTCAGGATTAGGAGGATGTGATCCCAGCCTGTCAGGGTTTTATAGCATATTATTAGGCATAAGTATGAAGAATGTCAACCAAGGCTGTACATGGAAAATGCCCAAAGGACACTACAAAGGAGTGATGGTTTATACCCAAGGACAGCACTTAGTGGTTTTGTCAGAGTATCCTGTAGATTATCATTTTCATAATCCTGAAGAAAAGAGATGAAAGGGGTCTAAGACTACAGAAAAAGTTTAATTCATTTAGAAATTAGGATAATTTAGACAAGAAGGAAGAAAGATCAAATGAACCCACTGTATTGAATAGTGAAACAGAAGTTCTTGGAAGAGGTTCTAAGTACAACTTTTGAAAGAGAGACAGCGAGAGAGAAGAAATAAGAGAGGGTATAAATAGATCTACTGTAATCAACTCCAAAATAGCAGATAAGATCTTAATGCTTCAGTCCTTAGCCAAGCTAATGAAATATGCAAAGTGCTATGTGCCTGTAACATACGTAATAATAACAAATGATAACCATCTAAGAACAGCAACTTTAATTATGTGCCAATCACTGTACTAAGTGATTTCCAGAATGACCATATTAGCCTTCTGTAGCACATATATGTTACAAAGTTGAGCGCCACAAGCCAGGTAAGAAGGGAATGGGATGAAAAACAGAAGTGAATGTGTTATATACACACGTTAACTTCTCAAGAGGAATGTAAAATTATGTATTGCAAACATGTACTAATAAAAAATTTAAAATTGAAATAAAAAGAGTAAATGACAGAAGAGCTTTTGCTTCAGGTCACCATTGCAAGGGGTGCATTTTATCACACCATTGGGAAGAAGCAATACT
This sequence comes from Dasyprocta punctata, assembly GCA_004363535.1. Lineage (NCBI taxonomy): Eukaryota > Metazoa > Chordata > Mammalia > Rodentia > Dasyproctidae > Dasyprocta > Dasyprocta punctata. The sequence goes on along the minus strand of RJWM01007686.1, from coordinate 54,600 downwards.
ATCACTAGGATGATAATCTATACATTATCAACATGTAGGTCAGAAACACGGCAGTGTCTATACATAAAAAGTTTACCTATGACTGGAGATTTTGAGATGAGTTCTTGTTCTGAAATATTGAGAAAGTAGAGATCCTCTTACAATCAGGATGTTTTCCCATGAGAAAAGACCCTGGGAGTAGATAACCTCGGCCAGATCTTCCATAAACTATCACACCACAGTAACATCTTGTCCCCGCAATGGCACAGAGCCGGATGTCGGCAAAAGTGCCTGGTGTATGTGGGGGCAGTAGTAGAGGAAAAGAAAGGTTTTGGACAACCATAGTACAAAACAATATTAAAGACTGTGAATTTTATAAGCCACATAACATTCTTATTTCTACTGAATAGAGATTTAGATTCAGTCAGTATCCCAAGGTCATAAGATAGTTGGAAAGTGGTAGAATAAGCAATCTCACTCCAATGTGCTGACTCCAGATGCGGCACATTTGGCCAATAAACCAAGGCTTCTCCCAGTAGCATTTTCACCATCACAGCTAACAGGTTTAAAGTACCAAGTCTACACCAGGTAGAACACAAAATACATTTCCAGCATTATTAGTCTCATTCCCACACCAACCCCGTGCAGCAAATACTATCATTATTTTCTATTTTTAATAGGCATCTTAGTTACTTTTCTCTTGTTGCTGAGACAAAATATCCAACACCCAAGGTTAAAGGAGAAAAGTTTATTTAGCTCAAAGTTTGTAGAGGTTTCAGTCTATAATTGGCTGGTCCCGGGGCAGGCTGGCACATGGCAGAGGACAACAGTTCACAGGGCAAAAAACAGTAAAAGCAACAAGCAAGAGTGAGAGGGAGAATTCTCTTTCTGTCCCTCACATTGTATCCAGTCTACTGGGATTAGGGTGGTGCCAATCCAATCAATGAACTGATTCAGAAATCACCCACCCCAAATCGCAGTACCTTAATCCTGGCGTTGCGCTAAGAATCAATCACACGATCTAGCCCAAAAAGCTCCATTTAAAATGCATGGGGCTTTGGGGGGGGGTATCTAGACACAAACCATAGCAACAGGTGAGCAGATCAAAGCTCAGACAATTTAAATGGCCCTCTCAAGGTCATTATGGCAGCATAGGCCATTCTGGAGTAGGGCTTTTGAGCACAGTACCATGCTGCCTCGCCATGGGTTCAGAGTGAGTACACTTCCCTCTGCAATGAAGTGCAGGAGGGGAAGATGTCATAGTTATGTTTTTCATTGCTGGAACAAAATACTCCACACCCAAATCTTAAGGTAGAGGAATTTATTTTAGCTCACAGTTTGTAGAGATTTCAGTTCATAGTCAGCTGGCTTCACGGCAGGGTTGCCTGGCAGAGGAGAAACAGTCCATGGCAGGGCATGCAGAACAAAAGCAATCAGACTGTCTCCCATCTTTCCCTTTATATTCCACATGGGCTACAAACCTATTGGTTTGGGTAACCGACACCCAGAATGTGACTTCCCATCATTCACACCAAGCACTTTGCTAAACCAATGCAGTTATCTCAGACCTTAATGTGTATCCACACACCCTAGACCCAGTCACATTCAAAAAGCTCCACATATGAGTAGATAAGACTTTGGGGGACATCTAGCTACAAACCATAACAGAGGACTTTTCCAAGGACCAGAGATCTAGGTAGCACTAGAACAGGACCACTGAGCTCTGAGCAATAGACTTTGTAACCCTGAGGGCTCTCAGACTAGAGTGGTGTATGGAGAAATCTGTTACAGTTGAACCTTCTTCAAAGTGACTTTTAATCATTAAAATTAACATAGGCCTGTGACACATCAAAGCATGAGATAAAACTATCAGCACATTCATTCTCTTTGCTATCCAGGCCTTGAAGGTTGTCACCACAGAAGGAAAACATGAGCCTGAACATAGTGGTAAACAACCAATATTCTACAGGGTGCTATTGCTAAGATACGATGTTCAGTAGGTTAGGTGCATTAAGTATATTTTTGGTTTTTGGTTTTTCGTGTGTGTGTTTTGTTTTGTACCGGGAATCGAACTCACAGCCTCACACCTGCCAGGCAGGCGCTTATGCCACTGAGCCCCGGCTAAACACATTTTTGACTTGAGATACTTTCACCTTATGATGGTTATAACATGATGTAACCCCAGCTTGGAGATACTGCCTAGTATGCACATGGTCTTGAGTTTAATCTCCAATACTATGGAAAGGAAGAGAGAGAGGGAGAGAGAGAGAGAGAGAGAGAGAGAGAGAGAGAGAGAGAGAGAGAGAGAGAAGTGATTCCAACATAACTTAAGGAGTATCTGTACATGAATCATTAGATAATTAAAATAGTTCATTAAAAAGCAGGTTAAATTGTAGCAAATTCATACCAAACATAGTGACAACACAGAGCACCAATTTCTTTAGCTTATATACCTAAGAATAGAATTATTGGGGCCATAGGCAGAGTTTTCTCAGGATAATCCAAGTTTTTACCTTTCTAAAATGGAAGTTTTGCCACACTGTTGTCTACTCAAACCCTACCAAAGGTTTCCCTTACACTCAGCATAAGATCCAAAGTTTGCTCCATAACCTACAAGGACCTGCTCTGGACTCTTCTTAGCTCAAGTCCTTTGAGAAGCAGACACCAAAATAAGATGCAGGACAGAAAAAAGTTATTGGTTCCAGATCAAGATGAGAAGATTTTCCTGTAGGCGGGAAAATTTTTGTGAACATCTAACATTTGTTAAAGAGGACGGGAAAGGAAGGGAGTGGATAGAAACAGCCTATGTAATTCTAAGGAAGTTTTGGCAAGATGGAAGGCCATACTCAAGCCAAAGTCACTCATTAGAGGAATGGGCTGCACTAGAACCTCCCTTATACAGCCACTGGTCAGGTTTAGCCTGGAAGAAATGAGGCTATGAAGTCTATGTGACAGACTCAAGGGGTCAGCAACCTAGAACTCTCAGTGCACTCTGCCCCCTGCAGCAGGAGATCTGGGTACCATATTGTCATGGCCACCACACTGCTTTTCACCTATAAGACTTCATCTTCCACTTTCCCCAGCATTCCATTTTACTGCAGTTGTACAAGTTCTAAGCTGCTCCTATGACATCTTAAGCATGTGCTGGTTTCAGAGGGTTTTCTTTTGTTGTTCCATCGGATTGGCAAGTTTTGCTTTCAGATATTTACATAGCCAGATCCCTTACTTTCTTCAGATCTCTATTCAAAGTCCATTTTAACAGAAAGGTGCTCACAGCAAATGACATGTTTCATTACTCTTTATGGCTGAAAATTCATATAAAATATATGTTAATAGATATGTACTAATTTGTTGGTGACATCTAGACTGTTGTGAATTGCACTGCTATAAACATGAATGCGCATGTATCACTGTAGTATGCAGTCCTTAATTCTCTCAGGAATATACTCAAGAGTGGTATAGCTGGGTCAAATGGTATTTCGATGTTCAATCATTTGACCAATCTTCATTTCAGCTTCCATAATGATTGTATTAGTTTACATTCCCAAACGAGAAGCTGTTATATTAAGTTAAATTAGCCAGACTCAGAAAATTAAACATCACAATTTCTTTTATATGAGAAACCTAAAAAAAAAAATCATAAATAAATAAATAAATAAACTAATGGAGAGAGAAATGGAAATCAGAAGGTAGACTTATGGAGATGGGGAAGAAGACAAGTAGGAAGGGAAGAAAAGAACGATGAGGGTAAAGGGATTTAAACTGATTAATACACATCGAATGTGCTTACCAACTTCTCACAATAAAGCCTTTCTCCAGGTAATATTAATATGCACTAATAAAATTTTTTAGAAAAGGGTATTTCCATACTACTGTAGATAAAACAGCACTCTCTGGTTGTTCTTGGTGCCTTTAACCTTCTCTAACTTTCTCCATGGAATATGTTCCACTTGACATTGTATTTATTTATTTGTCTGTATCATTTCCTGAGAATGCAAGTTTCACAAATTTTGCCCTGCTTTGCTCATGTGTCCTTCCATGGCCTGGAGGTGTGTGTTTCCTGCCCCACAGAAGGCAATATAATAAATGAATGATGAACATCTGCTATGTCCACACAGCAACTATTCTGAAAATACTGTGGAATGAATGAATGAACGAATGAGCCTGGACTTGTCCCAGAGCTGGGGAATTGCACTGAACAAAAGAAAGTCCCTTCTTTCGTGAAGCACACTTTCTTTTATAAAAATAAGATTGATCAAACAAGTCCAGTCTGGGAACCAGCACCATGAGCGGGCTGCGGCCAAACTGGGAACAGCCAGACGCCAGCCCCTGCCAAGGTGCAGGCTGGCAAACAAGAAGTACCAATCCCCACCCCCCACCCCTGGAGAAACCTGCTTATCCAGAGAAACACAGGCTGTGAATCAAGGTGAAATGCAATTGGATCCCTGTGGTGCTTTGGTGTTTCACTAACATTGCAGGTCTAGGGCCAGTGAACTGATCATAGGTTCAGAGGATATCGCTAAGCAGTGTGTCATTTGGCGGGGTCTCCTGAGCGTTGCAGCCATTGTTAATTCCCTATGGTCTTGATTTGAGGTCCTATAACATTTCCATTGTTATGTTGGGTTGGGTTTTATTCTCTTTTGTTTTGTTTGATTATGTTAAATCCCACGGCAGGAGAAGCTATTTCAAGGAAAGTAAGATATATTATGGTAGCAATTTTCGATTTACTATTGACTTGTTTTGAAGCCCTTTATCACATTCGCTATTTTGTTTTTATTGTTTCTATTCTATTCTGTTCTGTTTGATTTTTACTCTGTCTGAAGTTTTCTGCAGCTATTTTGAAGACATCAAAAGGCTTTATGGTAACTACTGTTGATTTTGCAATGTTTTGAAGTTCTGTATCTCTTACACTGGTTTGTCTTGATTGATTTTATTGTGCTATATACTCTTTAAAATAAAAAAATAAAAATAAGATTGATATTGGATGCTAGAGTCACACTAGGTCACTATGGAAGCAGAGGTATCTTGTTACAAACCCTTTTGTGCTAACACTAAAGGACCATACTCTTACCAAAGACCATGCAGGAAAGAATGTGACGTGGCCATGGGTTAAATAAACCCAGTGGTCTTTTGTTTTTATTCTTGGATTTATGTTTCAATTCTCCAAGTCAAGTCTTGGTTTACATTTGTCTTAAGCCTTTCCTAGCAGTGTCTCCTTAAGAAAATATTATCTGAGGTTGGCTTCTGTGGGGGTAAATTCCAAGACTTAGAAAGCAAACTTGTTCTTAAAATATCAGCCCAGTTCTATTTTACAAAATCAAACATTGTGTTCCAAGCAAAGAAGGTAATTTCCTTACCAACTGCCGTTTCATGGCTCCTTTCCCAATCTTATCCATAGTTCTGGGAACCTGTGTGCTGCTTGTGTTACGGGCAGGCATGCAAACTGAACCTCCAGCCTGAAGCCGTGCCACTTTGTTTGAATAACCTGGGTCCCTGGGCAGGCACCTCATATTGAGAGAAAAATCAAGTTCAGAAGAAGCCACAGGTGAAAGTGGATGGCAACAGCTCTTTGGGTCTAAAAATTTAGAACCAATTTAACACGAAGGAGAAACAGTTCTGACGAGCAATGATTTAGGAAAATGCATTGCCGATTAAATGGAGGAAGATTATTTAAAAATAAAGATCTCATAAGCTCATAAATGCGCAATTAATTGTTAAACCCCTGGGCCCATGGACACAGAGATTTTTGCATTTCGTTTGTGTCTCTGTGCGATAGAAGAGGCAGAGCTTTCCACGCAGAAGTCAAACTCTTGCCTTATGAACACTTAAACTTGAACCAGAATAGATATAGAAAGATTGCTAGGAAGCAAAATGACAGATAAAGTAATTAAGCAAGCAAATGTATTCATCATTCTTTTAAAATTTCATTTTCTCAACTTGCAATTTGTGATTCACCAAGGTAGCCCCTCGGTCTCAGGTTGTCAGGCTGCTTTAGAGCTGAGACTGGGAACGGAACAGCTCTCCCTGCTGAGCAGGCAGTGCCCAGCTGGGGATGAGATTGGAGCTGATATTATAAATAGTTCTTCATGCTTGCACCAGGAGATTTCTTCTCTCAGCAGCCCTCCCTTCATTGCCATGACTGTAAGTGGGAGTTACTATATTGCAAACTAGAGAGAGATTGAGTTCATTAGGTATTTCTCAAAAAGAATTAAACTTTGCTCCACAGAGAAATGCATTGTGAAGGATGCGACTTTGAACAGAGAAGTTTCTGGGCTAAGTTTCTAACTCCTCAGTCTTACCTCCAGTGAGGCTATTTTTTCCTTTTTTAAAAATTTTGAGTCTTAATTAGGAGAAGGATGTGTAAGAATAACTGCATCCATGTTTTGAACAGTAAATGTACAGATATGAGACTTCATAAGCTGTACTAAGCTGAGGCTCTGGCCCAGTTTGGTAGCGAAAGCAGTGAAGAGGATACAGGATTAATAGAAACCCTAAACAAAAGCCAGAAGGTCAAAGGTCAGCAGGAAGAAACAAATCAGAAGCTATCCAAAGAGCAAATGAAGCTGGGCGTGGTGGCATACACCTTTAATCCCAGCACTCTGGAGGCTGAGGCAGGAGATGGTTGTGAGTTCGAGACCAGTCTGGGCTACAAAGTGAGTTGAAGGCCAGCCTGAACTGCATAGTGAGACCCTGTCTCAAAAAATAGGCCCAGGGATTTAGCGACTAGAACCGGTGTCTTTCCTCATGTGAAGATCTCCAAGTGACAGGAAAGAGGTGACTGGTCCCAAGAAATGACTGGCATGTGGCAGTGGCTTAGAATGGGAGCTCCTGTGAGGGGATGAGTGGTTGAATTTGGCAATGAACCGTGAGAATATAAAATATGGCCAAGTGAAATGGAAAGTGATCTTGTTTTGGCAGAAGATTGTCTTTTTATTTCATATTATTAAAAATTTCATATTCTCCTGCTGACCACGAAACCACCTGGAAATGGAAGCTGAACTAAAATAGGATACCTTCTACCTCACACCAAGTCGCCTGAGGGAGCTGCTATTTCCAAAGACTTTTCCAGACTCTTGGTTATAATTGGCTTAAGTTCCCAAAGCTAAAATCCCTTGGGGAATGTGAAGAATTTTTTTTTTTTTTTAAATCACCAGAGCACTGGACCACTCACCAATCTGCAATTTCCTGAAAAGGTGAACTGTTAAGAGTTTATTTGGTGCCGCCTGGCCTCTTACAATATTTGACAGAGTTTGTAAAATAGTTAATTATAACCATTCCTGTTTTGCAATCCTAGAACCTATTGTGGGTTGGGTGGGGACTGACCCTGGGGAGAAGATGGTAAAGACAATAGTAGAGTTACATCTAAAGTGACCTTTGCATTTTCATTTGAATCTTTCATCTGCTGTAAGACTAAAACTATCGTCCTTGTTAGATTAGCAGAAGGAATTTCCTTTCTGTTAGGAGTAAGGACGGGATGGGGAAAAGAATAGCCACAACGAAAACTGGCTAGTTATTTAGGATAAAGTAGTCACAAATAATTTAGAACAAAAGCATGAAGGCATGTATTAGGTTCCTACACAGTGTCAGCATGAGACAGGTTGAGTAGGATGTAGGGAGTCAGACCCTGCCCTCAATGGGACCACCATGCGATCTCAGGTCCCCATGACCAAGTGCAATTAGAACCAGCTACTCCAGAGCTACATCTTGGTGGTCTGGTCACTATCCCAGATGTGGTTTATCAAAAGAAGCCTGTTTAAACCATTTTCACAACTGTGGAGGCTTAGCCATTTCAGATAAGTAGCTAAGTGTCTGAGGTTGAATCCTCCCTTTTATATTCAACCCCAGAAGCGCTTATTGTTCACATTGTTCATTGAGACGCACAAAGGAGGGTTTAAAAAACAGTTACCCATGAGGTTGCATATTCTGGAGGAACCCTGGAAAGGCAGTGACTCGTGCACTCTGGGTGTCTCTGTGTGCAGGCATGGATTATGCAGCTACAAGACCGCAGTCTAAGGAAAAGATGCTCAGATGGTTACACAGGGTGGTGGTGCCCTGGGAATCACTTCTTGGGAATAAGAAGGAAAAGGCAGCCTAATGTAATGGGAGAATAACAGAAATTTGGGCTCACAGTTCTTCTACTTATGTGATCTTGATGAGTAATTTGATATCTCAGAGTCATGGTTTCCTCTTCTATAAAATAAGAGTAATTGTGACTACCTTACAGGGTTTTATGAGGATTGTATCTATAAGAATTATACTTGCCCAGCACTGAGCATGGCACGGGATAGATAAATCATTTGGGAAATGTGCATTCTGCTCCCTCTTTGACCAAATCTGGCTTCTTGTAACAAAGGAGCACAATATGAGTGCTGCAGAAATATAGGCCATCCATTGTTTTCTCAAAGTCTGACTCTACTAACTGGAAATAGTGTGGAATGCCTGAAAGTGTTAAAGGGTGTGACAGAATCCTCTGTTCTGATCCTGATGTACTCATTTCCTGACTAAGGGACCTCAAAGTACTTAACCTCTCTACAATTATCTCTTCTGTAAAATGTCCTTGTATAAATCTCAAGATGATTACATAGATAAGTTGAAAGTACCATTATTAGAAAAGAAGTAATTGTCTGTGGGTGTGGTGGTGCACACCTGTAATCTCAGCACTTGGAAGGCTGAGGGAGGAGAATCATCATGAGTTCAAGGCTAGTCTGGGCTGCATAATGACTTCAAGGCAAGCCTGAACTATATAGCAAGACCTTGCCTCCAAAGAAACTGTCTTTATTTGCAGAAAAATGTGATATTGTGTATCTTTGTATACAGAAAATCCTAAGAAATCCAATTAAATGCTATGAGAATTACTTTAAAAATTCACCAAAATAGAAAAATGCAAGTTCAATACTATTAATCAGTTATATTTAATGTATGATGAAAAATGAAATTAGAAAATAATTCCATTCACCACACCAAAAATATTTAGAAATGCTTAACGAAAGAAATACAAAACTGGTACACTGAGAACTACAAAGCACTGTTGATGCAAACTAGAAACAAAATACATGGAAAGCCATCCCATGTTCATGGACCAGGAGATTTATTAGTATTAGGATGGTAATATCCCCCAAACTGATCTACCCATTCAACACAATCTTCATCAAAACTCCCAGTAGTTCTTTTGCATAAATTGACATGACCGTCTTACTTGTCATACAAAACTATAAGTGAAGAGCTGAAACAATCTTCAAAAAGAATAAAATTAGAGGATTTACACATCCCAATTTCAAAACTTACCATAAAGCTACAGTTTTTATGGCAATTTGATCTTTGCATAAGGATAGACATATGTATCAATGCAATAAAATTGGAAACTCAGTAATAAACCCTAACGTTTATGTTTAGTTGGGTTTTGACAAGCATTTAAAAAAAATTAGCGGGAAAAGAAGAGTATCTCCAACAATGGTGCTGAGGTACCTCACAGTACACACACATACACAAAACCCCAAAATAAGTCACAAATCTAAATGTAGCTAAAAGTATATAACTGTTCGAAGAAAACATAGGAATAAGCCCTCGTGATGTTGGTTCAGGCAATTATTTCTTAGTTATGACAGAAAAAGGACAAACAGTGATAGAAAAAATTGACAAATAGAACTTCATTAATATTAAATGTTTTCACACTTCAAGACACTCCATCAAAAAGTTGGAAAGACAAACTGCAGCATGAGCTGCAAATCATATATCTCATAAAGAATTTATATCCAGAATACAGAAGTAATTCTTATGGCTAAAAAACAAAGAGGTTAATTTTAAAAGCAAGTGAAAGTCTGAAGAGACATTTCTCCAAAGACATTATCAAATATCCATAAAGCACAGGAAAAGATGCCTAATGTCATTAATCATTAGTGAAATGAAAAATCAAAACCACAAGGAAATGACACTTTGTATACCACTCAAATGACTATAATTTTAAGGAAGGAAATCAAAGTTTTGACGGGGATTTAGAGAAATCAGTACCCTCACACACTGCTCGTGAGAATATAAAATGGTGCAGCTATTTTGAAAAAAAAGAAAAGCTTAGCAATTTCTCAAAATGTTATATTAACATATGGCCCAGCAATCCTACTCTTAAGTATCTACCCAGGAGAACTGACAATATGTCCACACAAAGACTTGTACCCAAATGCTAAAAACATCATTATTCACAGCAAAACCAGAAAAACCAGCATTATTCACAGCAACCAAAAAGTAGAACCAACCCAACTTCTTAACAGTCAATGAAAAGGTAAATAAAATGTGGTCTGTTCATACAATTGGATACTTCTTGGTAATAAAGAAGAATGACATTTGATACCTGTCTTAGCTACTTTTCTCTCATTGCTGAGACAAAATACCTAAAGTTAGAGGGTGAATGGTTTATTTTGCTCACAATGTGTAGAGGTTTCAGTCCATAATCACCTTTCTCCAAGGCAGAGTGGCATGGCAGGCAGGCATTGCAGAGGGAAAAGCAGTTCATGGCAGGTAGAAGGTAACAAAGCAAGCAAGGAGGGCAACCAAAGTTTTCTATCCCTAATATCTTATCCAAGTTAATCTTAGCATGGATACTGTGCACAGCCTTAATCCTAGAGCCCTTCATCCTGGCAATGCACCATGAATCAATCCCAGCGTCACACACTCGACATCCAGCCACCTTTGAAAAAATTCCAAACTATACCTGCATGAGGCTTTGGGGGGCACATCTAGATACAAGCCATAACAATACCATTTACATGAAATGCCCAGCAAAGGTAGGGGTTGCTTCAGGCTGGGGATGGTAATGGAGGCAAAGGTGTTGTTTTTCTTTTGGAATATGGAAATACTCTAAAATTATATTGTGAGGATATTTGTACTGCTTTGTAAGTATACTAAAATTATTGAATTGTACACTTAAAACACACAAATTTAGTTGAGTATAAATTCTACCTCAAATCTGTTGGTCAAGTTTAAAAGGCCAGTTAGGGCCACAACTATATAGATCCATATATAGCAGTACTCAATTGGCATACTTATAACTAAGTCATATACTCCAGAGTCTCAGTTGTTCAGGAAAATATCAACCTCCAAATCATCCTAATGCAGAATTTACTTCTGTACTAGTCTTTCTTTCTAATTCCCTAGTGGTTTCTCCAATATGTTAAGTACATATTTTCAAACTTAATGATTATTTGGTTATTTTATTTAATTTCTCTATTTGATAGTAGTAGCCTTCTGCTTGAACTTTGTCTTTCCTTACTACTTGGAACCTGCTCAAATCATAAATTTCATTTTAGGCCTTTGTGAAGGTGGTCTTAGATAGATCTGTGCTTTTTCCTTTTCTCCTGGGGTGTCATTCCTTACATATCATACTTCTAAATGTAAGCAAGGTTTCAGGTTCCACCTTGCCCAGTTTCCCTTCTCTTGCCATAGTCTTCTCAAGAGGACTCATCTCTTTGTATAATTTATCACTACTGTAACGATTACTGACAGATTAACATTTTTAAGTCTTCATGGCCAAAAGTGCAAGAATATGAACCACTGATGTAGGTACTATATTGAAATACTTTATTGAAATAGTGACTAGCATATTTTCTCCCTGTATATTTCCCATGTACATGGGTCAAGGAGAAATCCACCCCTTTTTTTGGAGAGGTCATAGTTTCTGGAACAGTTGATATTGTATTCCTTCTTGAGATCCTTTGAGCACACTGTGATGTTGTCACTGAAGCTGCGCCTGGTAGAAAGTTTTTCCCAGACCAGGGAGAAATAAATATGAGTTGGCTGGTCCATGGAAGTAGAAGAACTCCACAGAGGACTGATGTCTGTGAGATGCAATGCGGAAGCCACAAGGTTTCCAACTCAAGGCAGCAAAGCCTGGATTTGGGGAACACATGACCACCAGTGTGAAACAATGACAAGGGCCATGGCCCCAGGTCTTTAGAATTTCATGTGATCCAAGGACCTTTGCAAACCTGAGGACAGGAAGAAAAGTCGCCCTACCCAAACCTATAGAGAATGCATCTGAATTTCCACTAAGACCAGTGGGTGAGGACTGGAGTCAGATTTGGGTTTATTTATTTCTTTTATGGTGGTAGACACAACATAAAATGTTCCATTTCCACCATTTTGAAGTGAACACTTCAGTGGCATTTGCATACTCACACTGTTGTGTAATTGCCACCACTGTCCATCTCCAGATATTTTTATTAGCCCAAACTGAAGAATTAAGATGCACCAAACACTAATTTTATCCATTTCTCACTTCTTGGCAATAAGCATACTTCTTTTGGTCTCTGAACTTGTTTCACATAAGTGTCTTCAAGAATCATCTATAGATTTCCATTTACTTAAAATACAGAAATCCAGTGTTTCTTACACACCCACATTTGTGCATTTAGATCCACTTTACACAGAGACTAATAGATTAATCCGATCCTAAGATTCCCAATCTAATCAGTCCTGCCAATTCCAGCTCCAAAGGACCTGTCAAATTCTTAACCTTAGGTTCATTCTGGAACTGGGGACCTGATTTACAGACTACAATTCTTATCCTAGACTTGACTTGTCTCCTTCGATCTTTAAACCTACACTTCTCAAAACAGGAAGAGTAGGTGCCACAAAGCCCAGCTCTCCTCATCATTCTTGTCTCTGACCTTTGACTTGTGTTTGGTCATCTATTTGGAAGGCCCTTCCTCCAAGGGCCAAATCTTTCAGGCTTTACTCAAATAACTTTCATCTCAGCAAACACTCCACTTCACACACTCACAGAATTGTTTTTTGACTCTCGTGTCTTTTTTATTCCATCCTATGAATATATTTATTTCAATACATATTTAATTCCTTCAAATTAATTGCAAGCTTTCTCAAAAAGATGCCATATCCTGGTCATCCTGAGAACAGCACATCTTATATTAGTAGATGGTTGATAGATCCTTAAATGGATAATGTTCACATGTAAATCTATTGTATATGGCAGCACTGTAGTACGGTGTAATTACAAGAATCTGTGATTCAAACAAAAGAATGGAAAATTGCCAGATGGAAGAAAATAAGATCTCAAGGCATTATCCAGTCGGAAATCTACCAGTCAAAGTCTTTTGGTGCAAGAATATCTTAGTTTGGCTTGGAAGAGCAAGGTGGGTGGAAGAAATCTGCAGTTTGGGATGGGAGAAGGAGGACAACTTACAAAGGCAATAGGTAGTATCAGCAAAAGGAAGGACTGAGTGCTCCCAGGTTGGCCTCCTCACAGAAACAGCAGAGTGAAGAGAGTTAATGCTTTAAAGACCCATCATGCTAGGGTTTTGAAAATGGCCACAAGGACCCTGGTGACCTCTTGTTTGAAGGTTAGGTGGTCCACCGAGGGAAGTTCCTGAGATGCATTTTCAAGATGCATACAAAGCTGGCTAATCAGCTTAAAACAGCAGTCCAAGAGGCAGTTGGCTATTAGGAAAGTAAAGTCACATTTGCTTTCATTTGAATTTTTAGATTTAAGCTAAATGTTATAATACATGTTAACACAAACTATGAGTAAATTTTGGGGGATACGCTTTTTGTTGTTGTTTTGGTGATACTGGGGATCCAACCCAGGGACTTTGTCCTGAGCTGCGTCTCTAGCCCATTTTATTTTTTATTTTGAGGCAGAATCTCAGTAAGTCTTTCAGTTGTCCAGGTTGGGCTTGAACTTGTCATCTTCCTGCCTAAGCCCCCCAGAGCACTGTAATTACAGACCTGAGTCAACACATCCCGATTTTCCTATCTGTCCCATCAGAACTTGTGTGATTATGGAAGGAGCTGAAGGAATTGCACCCAGCCTTCAGTTATTACCCATGGCACAAGTAGGGAGAATGGCTGAGTCTAAACACCATTTATAACCTTCTAGTGGCTCCACCTTCCAGGGTACCTTTGATGAGATCTACACACACACACACACACACACACACACACACACACACTGCTTTGAATCTCATCTTTATTTTTGGTTTGTACATTGTGGGAGATGCTAATAGGAATGGGAAAACAAGCAAGAGCAACTCATGGAAGCCCAGTCATGAAAGAGTAGAGTGTAGAGAGCAAAGATGAGATTAGGCAAAAAGGGAAACCTGAGAAAGCAAGCTGGAGGTGCTGAGAAGGAATGCCTGGGCTTCTGTCTTCAATAGAGGGAGGACAGACACTGGCCCGACTCAGACTTCAGTACTTGGTGAAGTCTTATCCTGGGCCAGCTCTTAGACCTGAAGTCTTAGACCTAGGTATCCTGCTCTGCTCCATGAGACAAATGTAGTAGCATTTCTAAGACATCTTCTGCTTTTTAACTTTGTAATTTCAAATGTCTTTGAGGGAAATTTGAACTGGGATAGAGTGAATTTGGTTACATATTCCCAAGCCCTTTCACGTAGTTTAGTGTTATGTTTTACTCAGATACCTGCTAAGATGGACTATGAATGTCACACACAGAAATGTACAGAGAAGGGTATCATTAAGGTCAGATGGCTAAGCTGTAGAAGAATGAACTGGACTAGGAGCAAATGGAGCCTGAAATTGGTTCCACCCATGAAGTACACCTCCCCTCAAAAAACAGGGTAATCCAGAGTGCTGAAAAGTCCAGGATAACAGGTTAAACATGGCAGTGGTGTTGCTTGTGGCATTGGGGATGAGAAGGCTGTTCATTGTGAAGATGAGTAGAGGTAACCTGGAGGCCTTGGAATATGAACCGAAAGACTGCAGAATTCACGGAGATCAAATTAGGTATATGAATGCACTAGCTAGGCTGTTAGAAAGCAGTAGAACAGCCAAGGATGAGATTCAGCAGCAAAACTCTAGAGTCCAGAAGGAAGAAATAATGAAAGTCTTCCACCAGGGTGTCAGACACGCACCCAGGTACTGGTGCTGAGCCAGCCAGAAATGTCCAACAAATATAAATCAAATGTCTCTTCTGAACAAACACTGGGTCCAGACGTGGTGACTGCCTGCCCTCTACTGAGCTGGTAGAGTGACTGTAGACCAACAGCAAGGTAAATTGTGTATGGACTGGCCTAGCCTGCAGAGACAGTTTAAAGGACCCACACTGGGAGTGGAAGACCTTCAGAGGCTCCAGCGGGCCTCATGGACTGTCCCTAGTCCTGCTCTTCAGTGGGACAGTGGCAGTTCCTATGAGGTGGCTGGTGTTCGAAAGATAATAGTGACTCTCCCGAGTCCTAGTTGGTTGCTTTCCAATGGTCCACAGTGCAATTTAAGAAACACTAAACCAAACTACCAAACTTTGTCTTGCACGCACTATGCCTTATGCACACTAAGCTGGGAAAGTCTTTTTAAAAATTTATAATGTGAATATATTTCACTGAATCACAAGTGGACATCTTAATCAGTGTTGAATTAAAATTTCTGCTTATTTAACTAGAAATGAGCATGTTCTGCTAGATATAGGTACATTTTTATTTCATATTTCAAATAGATAGATAATTTAAAAAGATAGGCAACAAAACATCTTTGTCTCTCATCTAGGCAATTGCCACTTCAGTAGGTAACCACAATCACTGCTCATTCCTTAAGGGTTGTTGCTGTTGTTGTTGTTGTTGTTGTTGTTGTTGTTGTTGTTGTTTGAGACAGGGTCTTACTACGTAGTTCAGAACTGGCTTTGGATTTACTATGTAGCCCAGGTTGGCCTAAAATTTGCAGTGATCCTCCTGCCTCAGTCTTGCATGTGCTGGGATCACAGGTGTGCACCACCACCCCTGGGTGCTTATGTATTTTTAAAGATATATTTTCCCTCCAATTAGGAAAAGTCATTTTCTGGTCCTTGATGCCCCTGAATGTTGGTGTCAGGCACAACTTAGTGCCACCTCCCACCTAGTGGAGACTGGCTAGATAGAGGCAGGAAGAGAGTCTACTTCACACCATGGAGCCTATGTGACCAAGACTGAAGAACATGTGTGAAGAGTTTTTAAAATAACAGGTCACTTACACACAGAACACATCTGCTTGGGACATCTGAGTCTAAGTGACTTGGCAGAGTTTTCCAAGAGCGTAGACCCAAGAATGTAGATCCTAGTGTGTTCTCCGAGGTCCTCATGCCTTCATATCCCTAACCTGA
Organism: Dasyprocta punctata; assembly: GCA_004363535.1. NCBI lineage: Eukaryota > Metazoa > Chordata > Mammalia > Rodentia > Dasyproctidae > Dasyprocta > Dasyprocta punctata. Next base: position 38,528 of record RJWM01007686.1, on the reverse strand, counting down.
AGGTCACCACATCTTCCCTCTTTGGCTGGTCCAGTGGTGGGATGTCTTACAGACGAACTACTTTACAAACTGATGCTCAGAGAGAGAAGGAGAACACCTGAGTTCATGTAGTCTTTGGCATAAGTCTGGGCTACACAGTAGTGATTGAAAGGGACTGGGGAGTGTGCTCCAGGCTGGGACTATGGTCTGCTAATGAGCTACCGAAGAATACAGTATTTGATCCTTTTTCCCAAACACCTGTATTTAAGTTTTTTGCCTTCAGTCATTAAAGCAAACTGTTTTCTTAAATCCACCTGTTACAATTTTTCAGGGAAATCCAGACATACTGCAGAGCCAGTGGGAAAATTTGGTTTGTGTGCAGAATCTGGAAGAGACCTAGGCCAGGACCCCTTTAGGCAAATCCATTGGTTATCTCAACCACTAGCTACAGGCATGGGAACTTCCAGCTGCTCTCCCCAACTCTCCTCAGGCCAGAGTGCTTATCAGGGACTCTCAGGATCCAGTGGGATTACCTGAAGACAACATTCTTCAAATGTATAAAATGAGCCCAAGTGGAGTTGCTGTGATCATTATAGGGTCAGAGCGTACAGAGTCTGATGGAGAGACCCTTCCAGTTATTATTTCCCTTCGTTCCTACTGTGACTCCCAAAGAATGTCCTCGGAATCTCACTACTGCATCCCAAACATCTAGAACATCCCCAGTATACATTTGGCACTCATTAATGTATAATTAATCCTAGCGTTTCACCCACCCAGTCCTCTCATTTTAAAGGAAAAAGAACCCAGGACTAGGAGGATAGTGTGACTTATCCAAAGTCCCAGTTGATTCAGAAAAAAGCAGAACCAGAAGAAAGCTGGTCCTTCGACTCACATTCCTGGACCCTCTCTGGTCCACTGGTGCCTTACATCAGAGCCTTTGCTTGTGCATGCTGAAGTGAATGGACAAGGCAGCTCACAACAGGAAGTGATAGGCCGAGGGACCTGGCCCACTCCACTTGTGGTGACAGCACACAGGATCGGGTTCTCTGCAGCAGGCATTTTCGTGCATTCACACAATGACCCCACAGAGGCTGCCTCCCTCAGACTAAGGGACCACAGAAGCACTTCTTGAAGACAGTCAGGGAGAATTAATTCCTCCAGGAGTAAATTATGTGCAGGATTTCAGACTCAGAGTTCGTTTATGATTTCAGGCTGGGTAATCCTTTGTCTCAAGAGATCTATCCACAAATCAGTCTAAGACTTGGCTATTGGATCTGTTCCCTTGTTATCAAAAGGGCTGAGGATAGGTGCTGGTTAAGGTCAAGCAAAGCATCCTGCAAGAGCCAAATGCTGCACACCGGACCCACAGGAGTCCCCGACCTGTCTCAGTCCCTGCCTAGCTGGACTGGGACACAATGGCTCTATTCACAGAGAGGTACTCTGAAACATGAGTAGGTGTTGTTTAAAGAGTCTCCGAAAGAAATGTTAACATGCTGAGTCAGGCTCCCTCCGAGTTGATTTTAAATGACTTCAACCCATGTTTGGCATCACATTCACAAAGAAGCTGATCCTGAGAGCAGCATGATTCCACCAGACTCCCAGAAGCTCCAGAAGGAGGTATGAGGTCCTTGCCATCAACACTGGGCTCAGAGGAAGCAAGAGCAGCATGAGATGGGCTATGGTTTGTTGACCGCAAGGGCTCCATGTGGATGAATCTTTGTAAAAGGGTTTGCTGTTATTCTAATCAAAAGCTTTCACCACATTCTAAAGCTTTACCCATGACCCTCACCACTCTCTCCTTCAGGGAATGACTTTCTAGCAGCTGAATGCCATATATAAGAACCCCCTCTCATCACCATGGGAGCCAAGAGAAGCATACTTTTTAAAAAGTGGCATTTTCAGTGTAGAGAGGTCTGTTGATGGAAGCTTAAATAATGATGTGACAGGAGACATTATTTTTGTAAATACTTGTAACACATCTTTTTCTCAGGGCATGAGCTGGTTAGAGCTCTTTATGGCTTCTCTTGCCGGATACCTTACCTACCCAGTTTCACCAAGGTTTATCACAGAGACTGTGGTTTTAAATGGGAATGAAGAAGGTTGTTGCTAAGTGTCCCTGGGAAATAAGTAACAAAATTTAGACCAAAGTTCTTGCAAATGAGAAAACATGTTTTACTTGTGCAACTGTGAGAAATATTTTTTACAAGCTGAGTAACAAGAAGAATATTGAGACCCAAGGTTCATTTTCTCTACTTCATGGTCACACTACATGTTTCTAGAACTCCCCTTTAACACATTATCTCTGATCTTCTAAAGGACTAACTCCCAGTGAATATCATGCTCCACTTGAAATATAATTTGATGAGAATTTACTTCCCAAATAAACCTCACTGAGATAAACAGCCCCTCAAATTTTCCCATCTCTGCTAATAGGAGCTCCTTTATTCAGATTTGTGAATATCTCACAGCCTTGGAACCAGTTCAAGCTCCCTTCCTTTCAATTCTTTCACGGTAATGTCTCAGACAATCAGCAAGTCCTGCATCAAGGGTGCTCTTCATATTCAACTCTTGCCCTTCACAGAGAATAGATGCCCAAATATTTGAAGTGGAAAAGGAAGAAAGGAGAAGCTTGTTGTACTATCTTTGGTTTAGCTTTCAAAGCCTTCTGTTAATTGCATGTGTTTTCTCCTCTTTCTTTTTTTTTTTTCTTTACAAATTCATTTATCTGTTGCCCTGTAACCCTGACCCAAATGGTGGATAGGTTTAAAATCCTTCCTCTTTCTTGTTCATGCTCACCTCTCTCAGTTTGGCTGTGCTGTATCCCACCTATCAACACAGTCTTTACATGGATTCCTTTTTTCTCAATATTTGGCCCAAAATGTATTGCTTACTAAAATCTTTCCACTCATTTTCAATATTTAATTGTAGATCCACTTTCTCCAGGGAGATGAGAAAGCACCTTAAAACTCCCAATGGCACCTCTTTTTCTCAGTTGCAGATACTTGTTTCTCTGCCATTCATTTAAATTGCACAGTGTTCAGCTCTGGAACACCTCTTCTCTTGGTGTACTGTATTACCATTCTGCCCTTAAATTGTTATTTTATATTTAGGGTGTTTTAGAAAATCTTTTTCTCCTCATCTAGGTTTTTGGAGGACATTAAATCCTATAAATTTATACAAGGCAACTAATACCAATTTAGTATTTGTGACACACTTCATTAAAATTAAAAGTTATTCCTGCTCCTCTGCATGGGGGGATTTTACATCCCTGAACTATTACCACTCAGCCTGGCAATGTGAAATGTGAGTGACCATAACTTGCACTATTCCTGAGCAGGAGTTTTAAACCCTATGACATTGTTTTTTGTCATTTTCCCTTTTTGCTTCTTCCACGGGAGCAGCATGTCTCATTTATAAGCCCCCTTTTTTTCCAGCCTGGGCCCCAGAATGAAGCGGAAAAAGAGCAGAGTTAATTACCAAAGGTCAGAACATGAGTAAGAAGTAAGTTATTAAAAGTTTCAAGTATAGTTTGGACTTTCATGTTACTGACATTTAAGTTGATCTAACCTTACTGACACCATGTGCAATATGCAGTTTTAACAATGGTAATTTCATACATATATTTTATCATTCTGTCCTCACAACAAGCCTATTGGGAAGTTTTACTTCTTTCATTTTATCAAGAAAAATACGAAAACTAGAAAGATGCTGTTCAAATTCTGGAAGTTGAAAAGTAACAAAATAGGTGAAATTAGACCTTCTATAATAAATTCATAGCACTTTACACTACTATACCACAAGAGTTCTAGTCAGGGGTTGCAAGGAGAACAATTACATACAGGACACAGAATTTATAGTATTTTATGATGGTTACCCAGAGTTAAATACAAGAAAGTACAGGAAATCTGTCCACAACACTAAAGACCTAGAAAATTCAGCCAAGGACCTGGATCCCATAGCAATAACTTGCACAAATTCAGCTGAAAACCTAGAGCCCATGACAATGACTCATGCAAGACTATTTCATGGCTCTGCGCTGGGAAGACCCAAAGGTCAGCAGTGGAATCTAGAAAGTCTATGCCAGCGGGGTGAAGGATCTGTGCCAGTAGATTGAGGGTTCTACACTGGAGCCAAGAAGTGATGCTCAAAATAGGGACCCCTGAAAAGTACCACAGGCATCCTCAGTGACAATGAGGTCCCGAGCTTCTCCAACAATGAGAACAGCCAAGTTCATATCAGGGAGCCAGTGTGACAAGCTTCTCCTGGAGATTAAGCAGCACACATCTTCACCTCCAGAGTCAGAAAGTGATGCTCATTGTAAGGACCAGAGCTCGCCCAAAGTGAACTGCAGCCATTCTCAGTGACAAGGTCCCGAGCTCCTCCAATGATAATGGCCGAATTCATATCAGGGAAGTCAGCATGACAAGCTCCTCCAGGAGAACCAACAGCTCCAAACAACAGCAACACTTAGGAGAACCCACAACACTACCCTTCTTCTCCAGGTCTCCATTTTATGCTGGCAACAATTCTCAGGTGGGCCATCCATACTCAGCACCATGCTGATTCAGTTTAGCTAGTGTTTAAGTTGGCCACCAGTTACCAATCCACTACAACATGTTACAGGTTGAATATAAAAAACATGTTGAAGTTCTAGCCCTCAGTGTGTACAACTGTGATCCCATTTGGAAGTGAGGTATTTATAGATGTACTCAAGCTAAGAAGAGATTATTAAAGCACATCTTAATTTAATGTGGTTGTTATCCTTATAAGAAGAGAATTGATGCAAAGAGAGGCACACAGGGAGAACATCTTGGAACATGGGGGCAAAGATACATTTGCAAACCAAGGAATATCAAAGATTAGAAGCAACATTAAAAACTAGGAGAAAGGCATGAACATGTTTGTTCCTAGAGCCTTCAGGGCAAGCACGTTCCTGCTAACACCTTGGTTTCAGACTTCTAGACTTCAGAGCTGTGAGCTGTTGTAAGCCACCCAACATGTAGTAATTTGTTATGACAATGCTAGGAATCTAAAACACCTTAAGTTCCTTGATTTCAGGGGAAGACTTACTGGAAACTAACAGTTAGTAGGCTTGAGGATCCAAGTGACCTGTCTAAAAACTCTTCATTCTTCCACAGGCAGTCTCGTGTTACAGTCTTGCCTGGTTAATTTCTGAGGCCCATTATAACAAAGCACCACAGATTTTGCAGCTTAATCCAAGGAAACAGGTGTGGTCACAGTTCTAGAGGCTGGTAGTCCGAGAACAAAGTGTCAGCACTGTTGGCTCCTCAGGTTGCTGCTTGGCTTACCGATGTCCTTCCTCTCTGTGTGTCTTGATATACTGTTGCTGCTGGGCCTGTTTTGGTTCTAACTTCCTCTTCTTATAAAGATACCAAAGATATTAGTTTAAACCCTATCCTGATGATCTCATTTTATAATAATTATCTAGTTAAATATAATATAATCCCCTTCTGAAATATGAGAGTTAGGACTTCACAACATGAATTTCAAGGTGGATACAAGTCAGCCCATAACATACCCTCGTGTTCTAAAATATCTAAGGAGCTTCTCACGATGCCTGCAGATCCAGACTGGCCACATAAGCATTATGGGATGGATCTTGAGAACACAAGGATGTCCCTGAAGACCAGATCCACCCCTAAGTCTGACAGCCAGGACCACAAAAGACCATGCCCTATCTCTCCCCCACAGGTCCCTGAGATGATCTTGAGTTGCTTGCTCATGGCCTTACTGTGGTTTCTGCTTTGTCGGCTTCAGCAGTCTTGACCATAGCTATGTTCTCCCTTGGGCTATGGCGACTTTTGTTGTTCTAGTTAACTTTTTTCCCTTCATCCTGTCCTCTTTGACACCTGGGGCGCTTCTCATATGTGACTCTCCCTCCAGCCCTCTTGCTGCCTCTAACCTTATCATTGATACTTAAAACAAAATTAAAAGATGTATTTTGAGAATAATAGGATTATCTGACATAAATGATAATCAGTGCACCTGAATGTCTCTTAATTACTTTCATATAATCTAAGCACAATTTTTGTTTTTATATCCTCCTTATTAGTTTAGAAGCATCTAAAAACAAACTGAGGTAATCTTCAATTTCCTTGAAGGTTTGCATGTTTGGCTCCTCATTAGAATGTTTCTTTAATTCATTTTTATTTGAAGAAGATAGAAATAACTAAATGAGTTGCTGATGTGATGAAAAATAAGGAAAGAAAGAGGAATAGAAAATGATGAACGATGGTAGGCAATGCTAGTTATGGTGACTGGGTAAGATGTATCTGTGCTACAGGGATTTAGGGAAGACATCTGAAAAAAGAGAAGCAAATCTTGAGTCTCTCTAGGAGAAAAATATCCAGCTAGAAGGAGCAGAAGATGCAACTGTCCTGCGATGGACACATGCCTGGTCCAGTGGGACACCAAGTGGTGAATGGAATGTGTGGCGGCTGGAGAAGACCATTTGGAAAAAGGTCAGACTTAAGTTGGGACAGCTCATGTGGCCAGTACTGTGAAGGTTTTGGATTTCACTTGCAGTGAAGGCTGAATCTCCCTTGGAGGGTTTGAATGAACAGTTGCATGTTTTACAACACACAGATGGTAGGGTACAGAGGGTTGAGAGTTGAGGAGTGGAAGCAAGGCGGTGGCGCCATGCAGCCATGGGGCTGGGGCAGGGTGTTTCGTCCAGGTGGGAGCAAAGGAGGAGGGAGGAGTGGAGACTCTGAGATGGACCCTGAGAGTGCAGCTGACTCAGGCTGTGAGAGAGAGAAAGGTCAGGAAGGTGAAAAGGAAACAGGTGGGACTGGGAGGAGGAGAGGAATCCTGGTACCCAGGTGGACTGTCAGGAAAGAGCAGCTATGCTGTGCCAAATGCGGGTTCTGGGCTAGGAAGTCAGGGTGAAGAATGAGCTCTGGGTCATTAAGAGGTCACCAGTATATGAATTTGGTACAAGAGACGCTGGGAAGAGAAGAATAGGGTACCCCAAAGGTAAATCATTTATTTGAGGATGTATCTAAATCTAAGGAGCAACATGGAGGGGTGAATTCCAGGTCAGTGCTGGTCTGGGGAACAGGAAGGGAAAGGGGCTGTGTCCATTCTCCCTGGTGCCATGGATGGGTGGAGGCTTGTGGGTGCCTCCTCTCTGCAGCTTGGGTGCTTCAGAAGGCTGAGGGTGTGGGCTTTTTTGGAAATGCCTTTGCTCAAGTACTTTCCGCAATCATTTCTTTTGGCCCAAACAATGGCTGTTTTAATTTAAATCAGATATTTTCTTAAAAGTTGGGGGAAGCACCTTACCTTTCAGTCTATTGCTGCAGAATGTTGATTCCTTAATATCTGGTAAGAATTTGCATCACACATAATTTCTAGGAGTGTGATAGAAATGCACTGGCACAGATAATAATTCTGAGCCGTTAACATTCTGACTTTTGCTTTGATGGAGGATTAATAAAGCAGTATTTTTCAGGCTCTCACTGCCATGTGAGCCTGTCCTGAGGAGATCTCTGATCTGGATCTCAGCGCACCACACACAGCCTCCTGGCCAGCCCAGGACTCAGGCTCAGAGCCTTGCCCTAGGACTACACGAAAATCGGGCCTTTGGTGTCTTCTCCAGTCTCAGTTCTGCTACTGACCTTCTGAGACATCTAGGACAAATCCTCCAACCTGTCTGTACTTTCTTTACTAGTTTTTAAATGTTGAAATGATGATATACTGTATATCAAATGTATTTCTGCATGTTTGGGTCTTGGTGGATTGTCCACAGTAAAAATATAATTCTGGACTAGCTTCCCTACTACTCAGAGCATTTCTAGTCTACTTTCTCCAACATATTAACCAGAAGTATTCAAGAATTACAAACAAATGTTGCCATCAGCATTAGCTAAACAACACTAAATTACGATGTCTTAAAAAAAAATCAGAATTTTCTCTAGAGAAATCGTTGACCTGATTGAACAAATCATAGCCTTCCTCCATTGATTTTATTAAACTTCACTAAATCAAATGTGAATTTACCCTCAAAGAGGGAAAAACTTTACAAAAAGACCCACTGGGAGATAACTGAAACAGAAAACATCCCAGTAACTTTTAAACTGCAGTTGCATAAAGTTGATCCACACAGCTCTTTGGAAAGTGAGTTTATACATAAAGTCAGATCTAATGATTGATGCCATGCTTAGGGCTGTTTCTCCCAGGCCAGAGCCACCTTTAGATTATTTTCCTCTCCAGTGTCCTTTGTCATATATTGGGAAACTACTCTGATCCTTTGTGCTTGAGTTTGCTTGGGCTGTCATAACAGGTACCGTGGACTGAATGGCTTAAACAACAGACATCTATGTTTTCACAGTTCTTGAAGTTAAAAGGTCAAGATCAAGGTGTGGACAGAGTTGGTTTCTTCTGGAGCCTCTCACCTCGACTTGCAGAGGGCCTCCTCCTTACTGAGTAGTAACATGGCCTTTACTCTATACATGCATATACTTGTGTCTCTTCTTTTTCCCATAAGAACACTAATCATATTGGAATAGTATCCTACTCTAATTGCCCCATTTTACCTTAATCACCTTTTAAAACAGCTTATCTCCAAACACAGTTAACATTCTAAGGTACTGGGGATTGGAATGTCACCTTGAATTTGGGTGGAGCATGGGGCACTATTCATTTTACAACTCCTTGTCACTCATTTAGAAAATTAAAAGATTATCAACTCTCAGAATGTCTCTCTGCCTCAACTTGAATGTAAGACACCTTAATAAAAGGATTTAAGATTCAACATTCCCAGCAATAAATTCCTTGACTTGATTTTCTTGATTACTATTGGAATTTTATTCACATTTGTCCTAATGCAAACATGTTTGGAGGGCAAAACAATAATCAGCCACAGTGGCTTCATGGAGGTGATTGAGTTAGCTGATTTCCAAGTTTTCTTACAATATGACTTGGTTTTCCAGCCTCATCTATGTGAGTCCCCTGTGAAAATTTTCTCTATAGAGATTTAGCCATTTGTTTAATTTCTATATGAAGGCCTCTTGTGTGGTATATTGATTTATTTTTGTTACTGTGGTGAAATATCCAAGGCTGTGTAATTTTATTTAAAAAAAAAGTAGTTAATTTAGCTCATAATTCTGACAGTCTCAGACTGGGAGGCTCCATTGGTTTGGTCTCCAGTGAACACAGATGACATCATGGTAGGAGCACACCTGAGTGGCAGAAATCCCATCCCAAAACAGGAAGCCAGAGAACATTTGGTAGTCCGGGTTTTTATTGTTATAAAATATCTCACTCTGGCAAGAGCTCAAAAAGCCCAGAAGAACTACCTCAGTCCCTTCTGAGGGCAAATTCCCCCAATGACCTAAAGATCTCTCTTTAGGACCTACCCCCTAAGGTTCCACATTTTTTCCCAATACCATACCCTAAGCACCAACCTTCCATACACGAAGCCTTGAGGACCAAATCATAGAACAGAGCCAGTTCTAGCTTTCTAAGTTTCCCATCATCAATTACTTCCATGTTTGCATTCAGCAGTACCTGACAACCTGGTCTGTCTGGTGCTTGGCAGTTTGTTTCATTTTACCTTACAACTGAGGAAACAGAGTCCCAGAGCAGTGCAATGGGCTGGCTTGCCAAAGTCTTCCCTGTAAGGACTCTAAGTAAGTTCTCATAACTTTAAGGCCATCTTTCTCTTTTTCTAGTAACCCCTCATTCTTCACTAAGGAGAGAAACACCAGGAGTTTTCTGTCTTATGCACAACAATTCAAGTAATGAAGTGAGATCACATCCTCTCTTGTGAATTCCTAAAACAATTTTGTTGGCTCATAAAATGCTCAATCCATATGTTTAAGTATAATCCCCAATGGCTATATCCCACTTTATATGAAAAAGGAGAGTTCTTCAATAATAGGTAGAAAATGACTATGGTTATATTTAATTAAATAGTCTAAATGTATCCCTGAGTCAGTTCTAGGATGGTGGAGATGATAGCTCCATGGCCTGCCATCTCCTCACCTGCAGAGTCTGTTCCAGAGTTGTTTTCTCAGCAGGTATGAGACAAACCATTCCCAAAGACATTTGTGCATAAATATGAGGCTTGTTAGAACATCCTGGTACAGTATTTTTCTAGAAAAAGTGGAAAAGTTAACTTACGTACCAAACTGACTTTCAAGTTAGATAACATTTTTTCATCTGAAAATATGTAGGCATAACATGTTTAGAGATTTTATGACCCTCCTCTGGCCAGCCTTGGGTTAAAAGTGAGGGTAAGGTCTTTGTCAGACTCTTGGAACTGTACTCTTCCACCATCAAAAGGGTTCTTCTGTCCTAAAGAGACAAGTGAGAACACCCAGAGCCTGAAGAGAAGGTGCGTCTCAGTGTGACAGAGGCTTTGTGCAAACTACTCCTTGTGCCAAATCAGAATGTGAGTCTGACAAACAAAAGGACATGTCACAGGCTTGGTTTCTCTGTGGAGATTGTAAGGGGCCCTCTTTGCTTACTGAAGTCTGACTTCCTAAAATGAATCTTGTTCATTTTCCACTGCAATTGAGAAAGCTGCACGTGGCCGTTTATGAATCGTGTCTCCCAGCAAAGCTGTGAAAGACAACCAGAGTGGGGCGGGGGGGTCTGCATGTGTGAAGCTCCCAGCCCAGAGCTGCAGTCAGGCTGGGACGTACAATAACAGCTATGTGGGGCCCAGCAGCCTGCAAACTGCTTCCCCACAAGGGCAGAAGTGTGCCAAGAGAGGACGAGGGAGTCTTTTGTTAATTCTGTTTATCTTAGAGACTGGTTATTTGTCTGTTGGGGGGAATAAAAAAAAAAAACCAAATAAATAAATTCCTTGCTTGTGAATAGTCTGATATTTTTTTCTCTCCGTGTCTTCACTTCTCTTTCTCCAAAGCATCTCTTTTCTTTATTTTGGGCACCAACCTCTAGCATTTTTATGTACAGGATACCTATATATAGTACCCACATATGAAGTTAGAGATTGCAGAGTTCTCATTCCTCTTTGTTAACATAATATATTAGTCTCTAAGAACACAGAGCTAAAAATATCTGTATTTTTGGATTCCTTTGATTTTCATGTTCTACAGAGACCTGTGATGCGATACCAGAGTTCTCGTCCCCTTCCTGTTTACGTAAGTTTAAAAAGTTCTCCCTGGACTCAGAGCACATAGTTAAGTCCTGCATAATCAGCAATAACAGTGCATTCTTAACAGCCTTCCTGGACAGTTGGCTAAATTCTGAAAGCCTCTTGCCGGCCCTCACAAAAATTAGCTGAAAAACAGACCAGAGACTGGGGATCCAACAATGTTAGCAGAAGCAAGGCTGCACAACTGTACACATAGAGTATCAGGCTTGTGGAATCACATTTGGAGTTCTATCAATTCCAGAAGCAAGTCATCTTCAGGCAATCCACTGAGCCAGACTCAGACAGTCTGAGTTCACTGGAGTTTTGTTTGTTTGCGGGGGGGGGGTGGTGGTGGTGGTGTTATTTTTGTTTACTTGCCTACTTGCTAAACATGCTGGAAGTTCAAACTACTGCTGAAATCTGCACTACAATTATTTTCATCTTTGTTCATTTTACTTGGCTCAAAAAGAAAAGAGGGAAGAGGCATTGAAAGGTCTGATCTAAAACCTCCTCCAAGTAGTCCAGGAACAAGACTCCTATCTGGGAAACCCATGGGGAACTTGCATAGTTACACATTGATAAACCAGCCAACAAACACAACCCTAGGATGACAGGTGACTGAGAAGCCAAAGGACAAAAGAAATTTGACACAGACACATGGATACCTGTTCATTTTATGCACTTGAATTTAGAAAACATAGAGGTAGCTAGAATTTTTATTTGTAAAACAAATAGACACTTTGTAAAATCATCAAATGTCAGCTACTAATATAGTCATCTCTGGTCCACATTGACAATCCAAAATAGATTCTTAGCATAGCTTTGGGGAACAACACGACTATGAGAAAGAAACTCTTTGCCAAGAACACAGACACATCTTTTGCATCCCAAGGCACTAAAGAAACCTGAACATTTAGCTGAGATTCCCAATGCCAGGCACTATTGTGACACTTCCCCTTCCTCCAAGAAGAAGACACACGGTACTCACCAGTCATTAGGGTGTAGTAATTGGGATACGAGAGACTAGGAAAGTCTGGAGTCAAGTAATCCACTTTTACTCCCCTCCTCACAATCTCTTTAAAACCAGGCAGTGATTCCAGAGCCTCATCACTGATGTAGTCTGAACGAAAACCATCCAGGAGAAACACCAGGAGCTTCCTGTGGGCAGAGGCTGCCTGAGCCAGACTGAGCACAAGGACCAGCAGGAGAGTCCCGAGCTTTGCTGCCATGCTGCCAGGAGCCTGCCTGAGCCTGGCTGGCACAGCTGTCCCCTTGCAAAGACTGAGGATGGAGGATCTGTAGCTATTCTCTCTTCTAGGGGCTGGACCTTGGGCTGCTGGCCTTCCTGAGCCAAGTTCACTTTCAGAATTTAAAGGAACAGCACTCCCTTTTAAGAACATCTCTGCTCACCTTTTGCTACAAAGACTAGAGACCTACTGCCTTTGGATAAGCTCAGCTCTCAAATGACCCAGACTTAACACTAGGGGAAGAAGTCCAACCTTTATTATTTTGGGTGAATGTTTCCAAAATACAAACATTCAGAAAGAGGTGGAATTTAGAAGATGGCAAAGACAACACAAACTTTGTTATTGTGCTAACCAAAGGGAGGAACCAGGGAAAAGGCAATCTTTTAATTTGTTGTCCTCCCACATTGCTGCCTGATTTAAACTTTTTGACTTCTGCACCTACAATTTAGGAACCAAAAGCTCTCAGTTTAGTATGTGAATAGCAGATGAGGAATTTAGGTGGCCCTATTTGTAAACTTCACAGCATTGCCTCTAAAGAAACACCACCTAAAGACAAACCAATTACTTGTCTAAGTCTCAGACATTCTTTGTTCTTTATATGCACATATATGCAATGTTATTATTTTATTTTTTTCAAATACAGGTAACTGTGAATGATAAACTCCACTTGTAGGAGGATCTGGTTGAGAGAGGAGTCGCAGAACCAGAGAGAAAATTCCAAAGCTGGACAACAGGGGATCGTTCCTGACAGGTTGATCTGAGGCAGCACCCCCCAGAGAATGAAAATGAGATGAAGAGCTTGAAGATGGCAATTGAAATGGAAAAGAAGAGCTAGAAATAACCAAGCAAGCTTCAAGACACTTAACACTCAATAGGGGAAGCAATCAGAGGCTGCTGGGGCTCAGCACCAAGGAGGTCAGCAAAGGGCAGCCAGGCACAGGTGGGTGGAGACACAGGTTTAGCATGAAGTCTCCAGATTTGGGGGACTCCCTAGAGTGATTCTTTCATCTAGTCTAAAATTAATTGAGATATTTCATGTAAAAGCAGATAAGCCACACATGTCATAGCAAGTACTTAAGGTTAGCTATTGTCAGTGTTACACTATTGTGTAGATCCCAATGAACCATGCAAGGTTTCAGACCCATCTTTCCAGGTACTCAGCAGACTGACACACCAGCCACTCTCCTCAGGACTGATTTTAAAGTGCTTCTTCTACCCCTGCCCACTGCTCAAGCCTTTCCTTATTCTTTTGTTCCATTGTGTTTAAACTCAAGTCCTCCCACGGGTCAGTTTCACTTTCTAAATCATTCTGAAACACATCAGCAAATTACCATACTCATCTCAGGTGACTTTATCAAGGATCAGATTTCATTCTTTCCAATAAAAGGTAATGCTTTTTTACAATGTCAATTGTAATGAATTTTTTCTTATTAAAATGTTTTCAAAAGAGGGGAGTTTCCTCTTAATGTTTGTTAGTTGGAGAACACACTGTTATTTATTTGAACTGCAGGGTATTATTCTTGGTCTGAACAGGAAAAAGAAGGGAAGAGGATGGAAGAATAAAGGAAAGGAATGGGAAGAGTGAAGAAGAGGAAAAGACAAAGAAAAGGAAAGGACAGGAGAGAGGGGATGGGAGGAGAACAGAGAGGAGGGGGAAAAGAAGGAATGGAAAGGAAAGGAAAGGAAAGGAAAGGAAAGGAAAGGAAAGGAAAGGAAAGGAAAGGGAAGGGAAGGGAAGGGAAGGGAAGGGAAAGGAAAGGAAAGGAAAGGAAAGGAAAGGAAAGGAAAGGAAAGGAAAGGAAAGGAAAGGAAAATGTTCTGGAGAATTGGCAGATTGCATAGGCACCAAGCATCACACACTTTAAAAGAATTTCTTTCCATGGTGAGATGCACAGAAGCAGGAGACCCAGCTATGTGTCATGCTCTGTCAGTTCTTCAGCATTCCAAGTTTTCTGGACTCTGACCCAGGAGCTATCATAACAAAGAATGTCCTTATGATCTTCCCTGTGGATGGCCCCTGGGCTAACTTTAAGGACAGATAGACACTTCAAATCTTAAAGATGAACGTGAATGGATCATCCACTTTTCTCTGCCCTTAGCAGGGTTACCTCCAAAATATGGCTCCCTGACTGCCCCATGCAGCTATTGAGCAGGGAAGCTCTGAACAAACTTGTTCTGAATCCGTGTCTGTAGACCACCTACTCCAAGGCTCCCAAGGCCCTATGGATATTGCTGTGATGTGTCTCAGGTGAGGGCAAGGCTGTGTAAACTGCATTGTTTTATGGTAATAGTCGTGATCGTATTGTTTTATAATCTAGTTGGACAGTTTCTCTGTGTTACATCGACAAATTATTGCTAAATAAGCATCTCTCATATCCATAGTTATATGTGAAGGAGCAAAGAAATATATAGGATGGAATTCAATCCATGTAAATCCTAGTGTAGCATATAGTCAGATTCTTATTCTTATGCCTTAAGAACTAGAAACATTTGAAAATGAAAGCTAAAAGGTAATAGATAAAAACAGCAAATCAAAGTGTTTAATATTCGTCGCCCAAGGTCTTGTGTTTCATTGTGGCCCACACACTCATGTGTTGAAGGTTTGCTACTCAGTTGGTGGTGCTTTTCAGAGGTGATGAAAACATTAAGAGCTAGGGCCCAGTTAGAGAAAATAAGTCATGGGGAAGAATCCTCAAAGCTTATATTGGGACCTCAGCCTTTTTCTCTCTCTTTCTGCTTCCTTGCCCCCATAAACTGAGCAGCTTTCTCCACCACATACTCCCTAGCATGATGTTCTGCCTCACCCCAAACCTAGAAGCAACAGCTTTTACCTGACACGATGACAATGGTTATCATAATGGAGTGGAAAATTACAACTGTATTCACACTTGTCTGGCTCTTAGAGACCTACGGCATTGGCTAATGGCATTCCTAGAAAAGAATACAGGAATTTCCACTAACTCTTACTTGCTCTATGTAAATGGAAGAGATCTAGGTATAATAGATAGAAGTCTAGTTTAAATCAACAGTCTTGGCCTCTCCAATAATTTTAGGATTTGAATCTGTATACACTAAAGATCCTTGAATGATTGTCTCCTTTAATAAGGATAGAGATACTGCCACACTGCAAAAATGTATACTGTTCATCTTTCTCCCAGTTTTTCATCCAGGTCATATATTAGGATGACTCTGCATTGAGGAACTTTGAGTTAATAAAAATTTTCCAGGGTTCTGTCTAGAATCTATGTTAATTCTTAGATGCATAAAGTATCGCCATAGTCTACCAGTTAGAGTTGGGGATTATGGAGTCCAAGTGACCAATGAAACTTTAGCCCAAGGCCATCTCACAGTGGCCTTAGGGTTGCCACGCCCATCCAGAGAATGTTTCTCTAGTCAGGAACGTATAAGTGCAACAGATATTCACCAACCAATAGAAAACCCATATAGTACCAGAGATAGAGGAAGCCAGAAAGAAGACAAGTCAATTACAAAAAAGTGACAAATAGTAGAGAAAATTAACAAAATACAGAAGATAGATAATGGGAAAAAAAGACAATAAAACTATCTGGTATTGGGTGTCTGCAAGAACAAAGTGACTAAGACAGTTATGGAGACTAGAAATCCAAAATTAATCGGTTGGAAGGATTGGTCCTTCCAGAGGCTCTTAGAGAGAAACAATTACACAACAATTTCTTAGCTTGTGCTGGATTCTGGAAATCCCTGGTATTCCTTGGCTTGCAGCTACATGATCCCAATCTCTGTCTCCATCTTTACCTCACTTTCTCAGTGTATTGTGTTTTATCCTCTTCTGTGCCTCAATTTTCTCCTTGTCTTTCTTTAAAGACACCTGTCAGGGCCTGCCCAGATGATCCATCTCTCCCTCTCAAAATCCTTAAGTTAATTATACCTGCAAAGACCCCTTCCCCAAATAAGGCAATTTTCATAGATTCCAGGTATTAGAATGTGGACAAATCTTTGTAGGGAGAAGGGAAACACCAGTTAACCCATTGCAAGGCCACTCCTCTACCCAAAACCTCATAACAACTACCCATTATGTTCAGATCAGAATGAAACGTTTTCTGTGGCCAATCAGCCTACACTGTCTTGCCTCCCATTACCTCCAACTCCTTTACTACTAACCTCAATTGTGTATCTATCCCAGCCAGTGGTACTAACTTCTTTATTGATAGTAAATCATACCAGACATTCTCCGTCTTGGGACCTGTGCTTGGGTGCACTCCTCTGCTTGACATTCCTGTGGCTCCTGTTTTAGTTAAAATGTGTTCCTTAAAATTCGTGGGTTGAAAATTTAACTCCAAGTGCAACAGTTCTGGGAAATGGGAGTCTAATAAGAGGCAATTAAGTTGGGAGAAGCCCACTCTCCTGAATGCATTCATGTCACTACCATGAGAATGGGTTAGTCACTGCAAGAGTAACTCTGTTATAAGGCAAATTCAGCCGTGTCTTACACCTTTGCTGTCATGTTCTCTTGCCCTTCTAACTTCTGCCATTGGATGACACAACAAAAAACCTTCACCAAAGGCTGTTGCCATTCTCATGAATGTCCCAGTCTCTCAAATTGTGAGACACATAAACTTCCATTATTTATAAATTATCTGGTCTCAAGTACTCAGTTATAGCAACACAGATTGCACTAATGCAATTCCTTCACATCAAATCTCTGCTTACATCCATCTTCTCAATGAGACCTAATCAGTCCAGTTTACCTAAATTTGCAAGCACTCACCTAAAAAATACTTTTTATGTTCTTTATATGTAATAAATTTTATCACTTTCTGATACATTATATAGTTTACTTATTTATATGTTTATATTTTATAGTCTGTCTTCCCTTACCTCTGTCTATATTGTTAGGTCAGTAAAGTTAGAGATCTTTATTTTTTTCACTGATACGATCAAAGAGTCTTTGATATCATAGGTTTCTATAAGTGTTTGTTGGATAAATTAGTCTATCAGGATAATCAGGATTTTTTGCACTCCAAGGAGAAAAGTAATAATGTGGTAGAGTGAGTGACCAATTTATTTTGATTTTCTTGGGACTTTTCTGGTTATACCACTGAATATTGCATATCCCAGAAAGCCATTCAGTTCCAGACATACCAGGATGATTACACATGTGGAGTCTGGAGAGAAGTTGGTGATCATCAGAAGAGGCTCTCTGTTCAATCATGCTCAGCTGCAAAGCCTGAGCCATGGAGAACTGACAGAGGACTGGCGAAAGGCTCCTCTCGGTATGGAAGACTATCAAGCCACAAAGAAAACTGGCCAAAGGTTCCAGGGATAAAAAGAAAAACAGGTAGTATATAGGACCAAGAGTTAAACTGGTCTTAGCCTTTTCCACAGTAACACTAGCTTCAAAAAGTGAAAGGAATTGTATTTTAAAGTATCAAAAGAAAGTAAGTTTGTATCTAAAATTATGTGTACAGCAAACTGTCATTCTAATCTGAGCATCTTGTGAAAGTATCTCCAGACCTTTTAAAATCTCTCTCTCTCTTCCTCTCCCTCCCCCCCCCCACACACACTGAAAATTTTCTTAAAACATGAACTCTAAAAAGGTGAAACAGCCCAGGATTTGCTTCAAATAAGTATGATCAAAGGGAAAGAACAGGAAAAGAGACTTGTAACAACCCA
Organism: Dasyprocta punctata; assembly: GCA_004363535.1. Classification (NCBI taxonomy): domain Eukaryota; kingdom Metazoa; phylum Chordata; class Mammalia; order Rodentia; family Dasyproctidae; genus Dasyprocta; species Dasyprocta punctata. The sequence goes on along the minus strand of RJWM01007686.1, from coordinate 20,528 downwards.
GTACAACAACACTGGGTTCCCTGGGGCCAACCCTTGAACAAAAGCAGATTCAACAGTGTAGAACTCTTTTGGCTGGAGGTCAAAACTCCAACACAAGGAAAAGGTCCATGGAGCTATTTTAAAATCTCCACTTCTGTAACCATTGCTGCCATGTGTCAAGACTCTAGCAATCTACAACTAGGGAAATTCTTCCTGTAACTAAGGTATAGAGCATTATTCAGGGCAGGATCTGGTGGGTCCCCATAAAATGATGAGTCTCAGCATCCAACAACAGAGAGAGTTCACTATTCCTGCCAGTCCCTGTCCAGCCAGAAACTATAGGAGGCAGAAGTGGGCCTGAGAAAAGTATGCCCATTTTCAGCTGCTATCTTCTCTCTCTCAGGTCCCCCATCCCAGATGCTGGAGGGCCTTCCCATGCAGGCCCACTGCTGCACACTGTGTCCCTGCGGACTTTTTGGAGAGGGTGATGTGAGGCCTTCTCAGCACAGTGCCTGCATGAGGAGCCAGGCTGCATGCTCCAGCACAAGTCACTGATCCCTACCTCACACCCCGAGGACGGTGAGATTTCCACATACTCAAGATGCCACTCTTCTCTCCTTATCTAGTGCTGGGAATTCAACCTCAAACTTTGTTAAGTGATAAGCAATTCCAGCTTTGAGCATAAATTTCCTTTAAAAAGCAAAGGTCTTTTACTGAGTGGAATTTTTACATTATGCAAAAACAAAGAAAATCTTTCACTATTCAAATCATGCATAGATACTTCTTGACTTACGATAGGACTATGTTTCAGTAAAACCACCACAACATGAAAGTGTCATCAATTGAAAGTGCATTTAATACATCTAACCTACCAAACATCAAGGCTTAGTAACACAGCACTACAAAGTATTGTTACTTATATTCATGGTCATGTGACTGACTGGGAGCTGTGGCTCTCTGCTGCTGCCCAGAATCAAACACTGTACAGCACATCACTAGTGTAGGAAAAATTCAAAGTCCAGTTTCTAATGAATGCATATCAATTTTTCACCCCCAGAAAGCCATAAGTTGAACCATTGCAAGTCAGAGGCCTTCTGTACTTATGGTACACATTTTTATGTTTCCTCAAATGATTTTCCTGAAAAGTCAGGGGAACTATGCTTACACTAACTGGCAGGAATGGCAAAACCTAAACAAGATCATGTCATATCAAATTTGCAGTTTTGAAAACAGGCTCTGGAAGAAGTATGGAGGCAAAAGTAATGCTGGTGGTGGTGAGAATGACAGCATCCATCTTCTTTAACACTAAGAGCTTTAAATGTACTAGCTCATTCATTTAGATATTTTTGCAATTTTGTAAGTTAGTTGGTGTATTTCCAGAGTGATGGGATGAGAGGAGTGTTTTTGTTGTCTGTGATGAGCTCTTTTTCCACCATACCTGTGTTTTGCTGATGAGGAGACTTTCAGAGGCTAGATGAGGATGGAAGACTTGATGTTGAGCTAACTTTTGGTGGTCAGTGATTTAATTAATCTTGCCTACCTACTGAAACTGCCGTAAAAGTCTTAAACACTAGAGTTCACAGTGCTTCCAGGTTCTTGAATCCCTGGCAGCGATGGGAGGATGGGAGGATGGTGTACAAAAAGAGGGCACGGATCTGTGCGTGCCTTCCCTCCCTCCTGGCTTTATTCATCTTTTCCCTTTGCCTGTTCTGATCTGTGTCCTTCATAATAAACCACTAGTAGTGAATGGAGTATTTCTGAGTTCCATAAAGCAGTATAGTAAATTATGTAGCCCGAGGAGGTGTCATGGGAACCCTTGATTTAAATAGCCAGTCTGTCATAAGTACATGAGGTGAAGTAATACAGGAATTTCAATTGGTGTCTGAAGTGAGGGCAGTCTTGTGAGCCCTTAACCTGTGGTGGCTCTTCCAGCTCCAGACACTCAACTGGTGTCCAAGAGAACTGGAGCAAGCCTGGTGTGGTGGAACACATCTGTAATCCCAGGACTTGGGAGGCTGAGGCAGAAGGATCTTTGCAAGTTTAAGGACAGACTGAGCTACGAGTTCAAGGTCAGCCTGGACCACATAGCAAGATCCTGCCGAGAGAGAGAGAGAGAGAGAGAGAGAGAGAGAGAGAGAGAGAGAGAGGAGAGACAATGTGGGGAGGGAGAGAGAGGACACACTGGAGGATTGTTTAGTATGGAGGGAAAAAATGCCACACATTTGGTGTCAGAAGTGTGAGTCCAGATAGCCTGAAAAATTTAAACCCAGATCTTTTAAAGTTTGTGTTTGAGGGGGGAGAGAATACTTTCAATATTCAAAACTTGGAAACATCACAGCCTGTGTCAAGGAAAAAGAAATACACCTAAATTTCTTTAGTTTTTCTTTTTAAACTGAAAGGAAGAAATAGGAAAATCATGACTGGAATGCTACAGAAATAGCTATTGCGGGTTGCATTTACTGGTGCATGCTAAAATTATTGACAGAATCAGAAAGTAAAGAAGCGTTAAAAAGAAGAAAGATGAAGCATATCAAAGGTACATACAAACCAACCTGAAAGAGCCCTAAATGACCAATGTTGAAACAATTTAGATCATGAAATAAATAATGTAAATTGGAATATATCCTGGCATGTAAAACAGCAAGTCTATGCTGTTTTAAATAAATAAAAACTGAAATAGGGGAGAATTGACAAACCTTCCTTTCAATGAATTCCAAACAATATTCGTTCGGACTTCCCATTTCAGGAGCAGGAGCATACCTATTCATCAATTATGAGTTGACTGAAGAACTTGGTACCAAAGAATAGAGAAGAAAAGAGAAAAAAAGAAAATCTGCAGTGGAAAAACCTTGAAAATATGATGTCAACCTAAGGATGAAAGTTATTATTGACTATGATGTCATGGGGATGTCATTTTCCTCCACAGATAGTGAGATGAGAACAGTATTTCACTCAGTAAAACTCTTTCAAAAAACTCAAAACCTTGGTCTAATCATGGGAAAATGTCAATGAAACTAAGATTAGGCATTTACCTGGCAAGTAACCCTCAAAATTGTCAGTATCATGAGAAACGAGGGAAGACCAAGAAACTGTCCCCAAACCAGAGGCAATTGGGGTAATACGGTGTTGTGACTTGTTTCTAGATGTCCTCCAAAGTTTCATGTGGTCACAGGGTTATTTTGGAGGTGGTTGAATCTAGCATGTGTGATTCATGGTGCAATGCTGGGATAAGGGTGCTAGGATTAAAGGTGGGTGATTGCCGGATCACCCCACTGATTGAATAGGCACCGTCCTAATCCCAGTAGACTGGATACTATATAAGGGACAGAAAGAGGCTTGTTTTTTTCTTGCCTTGTTGCTTTTTCTGTCTTCTACCACCATAAACTGTGGCCCCTCTGCCATGTACCACCCTGCCTTGGATGCAGCAGATTATGTACTGAAACCTCTACAAACTGAGCTAAATAAACTTTTTTTCCTTTAACTCTGTGTGTCGAATATTTTGTCTCAGCATCACGAAAAGTAAGACAGACGGCAAGTCCCAGTTCTTCACAGGCTCAAGGGTGCAATGTGAGATCCTGGATGAGACCCTGAGCAGAGCGGGAGTTGATAAATTAGTAAATCCATATAAAGTCTGTAGTCAATTGTACTGTATCAGTGTTAATTTCTTAATTTTGATAACTATGCTATAGTTGTACATGATCTTAACATTACAGGAAGCTGACAAGTGTTTATAAGAACAATTCACATAATTTTTGCAAAGTTTCCATAAGTCTAAAAGTTTTTCAAGATAAAAACTTAAAAAGATTAAATTAAAACTAGAAGTCTGGTCCTTAGTAGTAGGAAACTTGAGAAGATACGTGTTTTTGAAAATACAAAGCAATACAGTAACAACTCCCCTGTATTTTGAAGATATGAAAGAATGTTATTTAGAGTATGTCCCTCCCTAAGAATTAAATTTACATTTACTCTGTATTTGCCGATAGAAAAGTTTCTTAAGTGTCCTTACTATCACAGGCAGAGATTTTCTGTAAAATCAAAATATTTTTTAGTTGTTCCAATGACACATAGCTTATAATCTTTAATTTGAATCAAACACAAGATAGTTAAGAAAGTAGTACAGCTAGTTTCTCTTAGTTCATTGAAAAGATCTGCACTAATATTGTTTGGACAATATTTCATTCCTGTATCTTGTACTCTGAATAACTACTTTGTAGACAATATTCAATGTATTAATTATTGCTGCTCTTCTACTAGCTTGTTTTGAAACTGTTTTATTGTTATTACTGCTTTTTCTTCTCTTTAAAATAAAGTAAGCAAGCAAACAAAAAAGAATCAAGCAAACAGTTTTGTTCAAGAAAATCATGAACATTATAGACAATATTCCCCTAAAGATATAAGTGGTGGGAGATGAATCTTTCTCAGATGACAAGATCACAAGATGGAGGGAGGGAAGAAGGGAGGAAAAGGAGATGAAAAATAGATCAAACAGGTGTGGTAGTGCATGCTTGCACTCCTAGCACTCAGGAGGCTCAGGCAGGAGGATCACCACAAGTTCAAGGTCAGCCTAGGCTGCATGATAAATTCACAGCCAGCCTGAACTGCATAACAAAACCATGTCTTAAAAAAAAAAAAGAATTAAAATGCATTTTGTACTTGTCCCAGTTCCCCACAAAGAATGTAATCATTGTGTACTGCAAACATGTACTAAAAATAAAAACAAAATAAAAAATAAAAACAAAAAATTATGAAAGATATAAGCTATACATTTCACATATTGTTCATATCTACCCACCTTGGGAAGCTCAGTCATTAACCTTGTCTGACATGTGACACTGAAGCAGTTCTGATTTACTCAACCAGTACAGAAAGACTATAGATTTTTCAGAAATAGTGACTCATAGGTACTCCTTTATTAAAAAAAAAAAAATTTAAATTTAAGATTAAAGTATAGTATTTGAACTATAGCTCGGTATATCAATTTTTCTTAGGAACTGGGAGGAGACATACACAAAAAATATGTGACATAAAGAATTAGTATCCAGACTACATAATGAACTCCCAGAAATCAGTAAGGAAAAAAATAAGAGGATATGGGATATGAATAGTCAAGTAACAAATAAGAAAGCATGAATGGACATAACATTTATGAAAAGCTGCTCAGTCATACTGTAAATCAAGAAAAATGCAGACAATGTAGACATAAATTTTGCTTACCCATCAGATTGACGCAGAAGCTTTCACATGATTCTGGTGGAAATGTGGAACCTTTGAAGAGCAACGTGAACTTCTCTAGGGAACTTGAAGATGCATTTACCTGAAGACCTATTGTACCCACTCCCAGATACCTAACTAAAGGAATATAGCAGTTTTCACTCAAACACACAGAGGCATTAATCACTGTTTCTGCCACTAGCTCACAATTTACCCTGGTCAAATTACATAACTACCTCTGTGTTTCAGGTTCCTTATCTATAAAGTAAGGATAATAATGGAGCCTAAGGTGTGTTATGTATCAACTTTCCATGATGAATCTAACCAATATGTACTGCCAACATATATTAATAAAAATTAAATTTTTTAATTAAAAAATAATATTAAGTCATAGGGTCACTGTGAATATGGATTATGCCCTTAGGGTTGATTTATATAAGCAAGCCTCTACATGTGGTATCAACACCATTCTAGACACCAAATAAATGGTCAGCACAGCCCAGACTTCCCTAATGCCTCAGGTCCCCAGCCATCTACCCTAGCAGTAAAGGAGATACACATCCTAAGATACCTGCATCTACCGTATTTGCAGGACCCCAGTGCACCACAGTTTCTGTGACCCAGAGAAGAGCTGTGTATCTGTTTGTACAGGAAGATAGACACATGGACATTTATTGTAGCAGTATTTGTAATAGAAAAAAGTGGAAACGATCTAGATGTCAAGGATATTAACAAATGGAGTGCCATTTGTGGACTGCAGGGGAAGAGAACCGGTATTCACCAAGAAGCATACACAAAAAATATGTGACATAAAGAATTAGTATCCAGACTACATAATGAACTCCCAGAAATCAGTAAGGAAAAAAAAAAGAGAAAGGATATGGGATATGAATAGTCAAGTAACAAATAAGAAAGCATGAATGGACATAACATTTATGAAAAGTTGCTCAGACATACTGTAAATCAAGAAAAATGCACCAGCACCACGTATGGGCTACTGCCAGTGTGGGGACAGCCAGACCCCAGCTTTTCCCTTTGAGTCAGTGCCATTTGCAGACTATAGGGGAAGAGAACCAGAATTCACTAAGAAAGCCCTCCCTGTGAACCAGCGCCATGTGTGGGCCACCACCAGTGGGTAGACAGCCAGACCTCACAAGAAGAGCCAACATCACAACCCCATAAGCAACCAGCCAATCCAGAGAAACACAGGCTGCAATGATAGCTATTCAGGTGAAGTGCAATTTGATGCTTTCAGTGCTTGGTGTTTCACTGTCTTCACTGGTCTAGGGCTGGTGGTCTGATCATCTATTCAGAGGATAATAGTACACAGTGTGACATCTATTGGGGATCTCCTTCTGAAGGTGGTAGCCATTGCTAATTCCTTATTATCTTGTTTCGAAGTCCTGTATTATTTTCATTGGTTTGATGGGCAGGGTTTTATTCTATTTTGTTTTGTTTGATTTTGTTATATCTGATGGCATGGGCAGCTATTTCAAAGATAGCAAGATATATTATGATAGCCATTTTGGATTTACTATTGTCTTATTTTGAAGTCCTTTATTGCATTCATTGTTTTGTTTTTATTGGTTCTATTCTGTTCTGTTTTGTTTGATATTTACTATGTCTGAAGATATCTGCAGCTATTTTGAATACAATGAGAGGCATTATGGTAACCATTGTTGATTTTGTGTTATTTTGAAGTCCTGTGTCACTTACACTGGTTTGTTTTGATTGGTGTGATCCTGCTTTATTTTGCTTAGTTTTATTCTTTCAAATAAAAAGAAATTTTAAAAAATAATGTTAGCAAATGATGTAATTGTTTATATAGTAGAATATTATGTAACTGTGTAAAATAGTGAATTAGACTTAAATGACTAATTTTCAGATAGATCTCAAGAACCATGTTGAATGAGATAAACAAGTTGATGATGGATACATAAAGTATAAAATATGCATAGATAAGCATGCAGTATGATACTGTCTATGGCAATAATACAAAGACCATGCAAATTAAAAATACCAAAATCAGGACAGAGGTCTGCCATGGAAATAAAAATGCCAAAATCAGGACAGGGGGTTGCACCATTGTATGTAATAATTACTTATTTAAAAAATACATGACATGTATGTATGAGAAAAGATGTTATAATTCCACATACCCTATGATTGGTTCATAGTTGTTATTTATATTATGCTTTCTGATTTTTCTGTAGGCCAGAAACATATTATAACTTTAAAAAAATCAGCAGGCTATGGTGATTAATTGAACATGTGGGTGGTAAGGGAGAGGGAAGGGTCTTGGATAACACCCAAGGTTCTGCCTAAGATGACAGAGTGGTACCATTTGTCAAGATTTAGACTCTAGGAGACTTACCATCTTTAAGCAATCACCTCATCATATAAATCAGAAAAAGGAGGGAAGTTAACCTAATTTAAACCATGATGCAAGGTAACAAAGGAACTTTATCTTCAGAATAGAGTTAGGGAAATGATCTCAGCACAACTGTCAAGAATGAGGAATTTTGAATCCCGGCTCAAATTCTCTTGTACAAATGACCTAATGCACTTTCTTTATGTCTTTGCTGGATAAATAGAAATCATCACGCATGCAGAGGGAAATAAGATTGATTATTTAATAATTACAAGAGTTGAAATGTAAAATCTCCTTTAAAAAAGTAGAAATTGTTCAGTGTTGCTTTTTAAGAAAACTGGAAAAAATAATTTGTCAAAAGAGTATGTTTGAATTTGTATTTAAAATGTGAAATATGAAGGGAAAATGTAATATCATGTAATTTTAAATCACCTTGACAAAAAATTGCCTTGTCTTGGTTGCTGCTGGAGGAAAGAACTACTTTAAAAGAAGGGAGTATGCTCAACAAAGCATGTAATTGTAAATATAGATGAGATTATAGAAATAACTCAGTCCTTATTTCTTCATTTTGCAGAGGAGAAAGGTGAGCTTCAGGTACACACAGGTAAAGGAATTTGCCTGAGAAAATGTAAAGATTGGACTTTAAAACTACAACTACCTCTATGTCATTTATGAGGATATTAAATTAGTCTCTCCAGGGCCTGGAATCCAGGCTTCTGGAAAACAATAACCTAGTGAAGAGAAAGAAAATAGCTCCAGGATTCAATGAAGAGCCAATGGGAAAGCTAGAAATCACAGAGAAACAGAAGACAATGTAGAGAAGAGTCTGAAATAATCCAGAATGCTAACCTCAACTCCTGGGGAGAAGGCAACTGTTTAAGCAAACACAAGTGTTATCAACATTTGTTTTTTCCTCTCTAAGTCATGCTGGGGATCAAGATCCCAGAAGAAAGCTGGACTAAAAAGACCCTCAAGTATTATCTACACACGTTGAAGGAAAGTATAGACACCAAAACATAACCAAATCCAGTAACACATCACAGGGAGACAGAATCTAATTAAAGATACCTCCACAGTGAGATTTTCTACCTAACTGATCTTCAACCTGCAGCACGAAAACACTAAAAATATGAGAAATCAAGGCAATTAAGTTTATATAGTTAAGACAGTACAGGAAATGAGTAACCATTTTGGTAAAAAGTAGAAATCATGAAGAGAAACCAAGCAGAAACTTGGGATATAAAAAATTCTATCTAAGGAATGGGTACAGATTTGACCACTGAAAAATTCAGTGGAAGAAATGGGTAACAGGTGGGTAGCAGATTTGACCAAGGTGAGGACAGATTATCAGATCTTGAAGACAAGACTGATGTAATAGGTTACATATTCAATGACAACTCAAAAACAATATACCATGAAGCTGGATCCAGGAGCTTCTAGATGACTTGAAAAAAGAAAGCCCTCTTAATTAGAGAAATAAAGGAAAAATTAGAAGATGACTCAGAAAGCATAAAAAATATATACACTGAAATCACAAAAGTTTCTATATCCAGGGGAAGAATTTAATATTCAAGTATGTCTTAGTTACTTTTCGCTCGTTGCCAAGACAAAATACCTGACACCCAAAACTAGGGAAGGAAAGGTTTATTCTTACAGTTTCTCAGGAGTTTCAGTCCATTACTTGGCTCCAAGATAGCGTGGCATGGCACGCCTGCTGCTCATGGCGGCTGCAAGCTGCAAGCCACAAGCCGCGCTGGCCAGAGAGCGAGAGAGGCAGAAGAGCAAGCAAACAAGAGGAAGACTCGCCTTCCCTTACATTGTATGTTGGCTCCACCCCTGGGCGGGTACAGCAAACCAAACACAAGCAAGCACCAGACTTAGCCCCATTAAAAGTATGTGAGGACTTGGGGGGACATAGCATATCCCATACATTCCACCCCTGAACCCCCAAGGACTCATTTATATTTTTAATACAAAAACCATTTAGTCCATCTCCAAAGGTTGCCAAAGTCCTAACAGTTTCAGCATTGCTGAAAAGTCCAAGTCCCAAATCTCTTCCAGGATCTATGGCAAACTCTTAACTGTAACCCCCTGTACAAATGAAAACAAGGTTAAGCACTTCCAACATATAAAGGCACGAGATAAACATTACCATTCCAAAAGTTACAAACAGGGGAATATAAAGCATTGGAACCAAAGCAAGTCCAAAATCCAGCAGGGCAAACATTAAGTCCTGGAGCTCTCTGCTCAGCATTTGAAGTAATCTGGTTACAAGCTCCAACAGGCTTGAGTGACTCCACCCCTCTGGCACCTTTAGGGGTCTTAACTTCCATAGGTTTTCTTGGATGATCCATGTTCCTTGGCTCCACCCTTACATCTTTGCACATTGCTCTCTGCAGGCGAGGCAGAAGCTGCCATAGCCTTTTCTTGTACTTAAAACCAGCACCACGTGGATGCCGCCAAGGTCCGCTGCAGGCTGGAGCAGTAGCCAGGCTTTCCTCTCTCTTGGCTGTAGGGGTTGGCTGCCTGGATCACTGAGCTCTCTGAACCTGATTGTGAGGAACAACTTCTCTACGCCACCACCGCCATTCTGGAACCTGGTGTGGCCACTGCCATTTTGGGACATGGCGTGGCCTCTGTCGCCACTCTGGGACGGGGCACTCTGCAGCTTTTTCCTCTGAGCAAACTCTTTTACTTTTGAAGGCCTGAGGCTGCAAAGGCTGGAGGCCCGCTGCTTCCTGGGATGCCCCCAGGTCATGTTTTTTATTCTTTTATTCCTTCTCAGTAATCAAGGTCTCAGCTCCATCTTTAAAGTCCTCAGCTTCCTGGCCAAACTCACAAGGTTTTAAAACACCATTCCGGGCTCCCTGCTCTTTATCCACAACATAAATCTGGCTAAGAGCCCCCAGCAGAAGCCAGGCCACCATTTCAACGTTTGGCTGCCTCATAATTTCTGTCTGTAGAGTACTTAATCCTTTGCCCTTAATCTCAGTCTCAGGCAAAGTCTCCGGGCATGGGCAAAACGTAGACAAACTTTCTGCCAAACCATAACACAGATCGTGTGGAGTCCAACACCCAATGTCGTTCTTCTTCCCAGCAGAAATCTCCCGAGCCTGGTCTTTACTGGCAGGCTTTCTATCAGCCTTCTGGTCTCCTGAGCTCTGACCAGAATCTCCCATACAAAACAGCCTAAGCCGTTCCAGCTCTATGCATGTAGACGGCATCTCCGAACCTTTCCAAACTTTTCCCACAAGCCACTTCCAAAGGCTCTCAAACCACATAGTCAGGAATAGTCACAGCAACGACCTCACTCCTCTGATATCAAATTCTGTCTTGGTTACTTTGCTTTCGTTGCCAAGACAAAATACCTGACACCCAAAACTAGGGAAGGAAAGGTTTATTCTTACAGTTTCTCAGGAGTTTCAGTCCATTACTTGGCTCCAAGATAGCGTGGCATAGCGGGCGTGCTGCTCATGGCGGCTGCAAGCTGCAAGCTGCAAGCCGCGCTGGCAAGAGAGCGAGAGAGGCAGAAGAGCAAGCAAACAAGAGGAAGACCCGCCTTCCCTTACATTGTATGTTGGCTCCACCCCTGGGCGGGTACAGCAAACCAAACACAAGCAAGCACCAGACTTAGCCTCATTAAAAGTATGTGAGGACTTGGGGGGACATAGCATACCCCATACAAAGTATAAGGGGAATATAGAACCCCAAATAGACACAACAAGAAAAGAACCTCATCACAACACATCATAATCAAAACTACAGAGACTCAACAAAAAGAGAAAATATTAAAATCTATTAGAATAAACAGCAAGTTATCTATAAAGGCAAGCCTATCAGAATAACAGTAGGTTTTTCTGCACAAGAAAAACTAAGAGAGGCTAGACAAAATTTTTCAAACTCTAAAAGAAACAAGTGTTAATCCAGACTCCATTTCCTGCAAAATTAGCCTCCAAAGTTGACAAAAGTAAAGACCTTCCATGACACAGAAGCTCTAAAGAAATACATGACTACTAAACCAACATCACAGAAAATATTTAATGGAAACCTAGATAGAGACAAGGAGGCTACCAGAACCAAAAAGCCCCCCCAAAAAAGTATACAGCTAACTGGGAGAGTAGTTAAATAAAAAGAAAAAAATAATGAAATTAGCATGGAGAAATAATGCAATGACAGGATTCAGTAAATGATATCTCCCTAATAATTAAACCTCAATGTCAACAATCTTAACTCCCTAACCAAAAACTCAGACTGAGAGATAGTATCAAAAATCAAAAGTGAATTGAGTGTTCCCTGCAAAAGACACTTCATCTAAAAGAAAACATATAGACTAAAAATGAAAGATGGAAAATGATACCCCATGCAACTAGAGCCCAAAAGCAAGCAGAAACAGAAGTAGCTATCTTATTTAAAGATACAGTAAATTTCAGCAAAAGAGACAAGGATTGCCACTACATCACTGGTAAAGGGAACAGTTCACCAGGAAGAAATAACAATTGCACACACTCAACTTCATAGAACAAAAACTACCAGACATAAAGAGACAGAAAGACACTAATGCAATCATAGCAAGGGATTTTAATACCTCATTCTCACAAATAGACAAGTCAACTAGTCTAAAAATCAACTAAGAAATTTTTTAGCTAAATCACATCATTAAACAAATGGATTAAACGTATATCTACACAATATTTCAGCCAAAAACAGAATACATATTCTTTCTTACTAGCACATGAAACTTTTTCTAAAATAGATGATGTCATTTGCTGTAAGGCATGCTTAAATAAATACAAAAAAAATTTGAAACCATCACCCATATACTATCAGATCATAGAGGAATGCAACTAGAAAGCAACCGCAGAAAAAATGACAGACACTGTGCAAACACATGAAGATTAAATAACACATTGAATAATCAATGGATTACAGAATAAATCTGGGAAGAAATTTAAAAGTTCCTAGAATCAAATGACAATGGAAGTACAATATACCAAACCCCATGGAACACAGTGAAAGCAGTCTTAACAGGGAAATGCATAGCTATGAATGCAAATATTAAAAAAAAAAAATAGAGCAATCCCAAATAAATGACCTAATCGTGCATCTCAAGACCCTAGAAAATTCAGAGTAATCCAAATCCAAAACTAGTAGAATAAAAGGAATTATAAAAATGAGGAGAAATTAATAAATTGAAAATTTTAAAAATGCAAAGGATCAGAGAATTGGTTCTTTGAAAGCACAAGAACAAGATTGTTAAACCCAAAGCCAAATTTACTAAAAGAAGAGAAAAAACATCCTATCCATGCAATTAGAAGTGAAAAAAGGTAAAAGACATCAAGGAAATCTTGGTGGATACAAGAAACTATTTCAAAAACTTATATTCCCATAAACTAGGGAACCTAGAAGAAATGAAGAAATTCCTAGGCATATAAGAATTATCAAAAATTAAACCACAAGATATAAAAGCCATAAATAGATCAATAAAAGGTAATGAAATTGAGGCAGTAATAAAAACCCTAACAATAAAGAGAAGCCCAGGACCTGATGGATTCACTGTAGAATCCTACCAAATCTTCAGAGAAACAACCTCAAGCCCAGCCTAACCTGATCATTTCTGTGGACTAGTGGTTTCTGTGTGCACTTTTCTTTCTGCCATTTCCTGAATGGAAATTCTCACTCTAGTGATCCTTTCCTACTCCATAAAGATATAAGGGAAGAAGGTGAGCAGGAAGACAGTTCATCTTTTGTTTATTAAGTTGTTACACCAGAAAAAGCCCTAGTTAGACCTGTTGAAATGGTATACAACACTCACAATTCTTAGACTTTGAGCTGATATGATCTTGGACTGTTTCTCTTGGGGGAATAATACATTTATTCTACATATGAAGAAGGAAGTACATGAAAATATTTGTGGCCAGAAAGGTTGATTGCTGAGGGAATTACTGAATTGTCTCTCAATTCTATTTTCCCCTTCATCTGAATTTTAGCTGAGTGCATTGCCTCTTACCTAGAGACCCTATTTCTCAGTCTACTTTGCAGACAAGAGATGCCCTAAAATTGTATTTGGTATAGAAGTTACATCTCCTTAAAAGCAGAATGGTTTTCTCTGCACTTCCTGTTCCCTCCTTCCTATGGGATGGAAAGCAGGAACAATAGGAACAGCCACTTTAGATCCAGAAACAGAAGCGGTATGGCAGAGTGTCTCACTGCATTCCTGTTTTTTGTGGAGCAAGACTATGCTGTCATTCACAAACAGCCTCTCACTTTTGAAAGTTGACACAACAGAAGGAAAATGTGCTATTTATTTAGGCCTGCTATAGCTTGAAAGTTCCCATTAAAACTCACATTAAAATTTAATCCCTATTGGGAAGAATTAAGAAGTGAGACTAGGTGAGAACTTTAAAAGGTGATTAAGCTGTGAGTGTTCTGCTCTCATAAATGGATTAATATACTCATGGATTAATGGATAATGGGTTTTTGTAAGATTGGGTCTGTTCCAGTTTAATGAAGAATTAGAGTCCGTGAAAAGATTACAATCAGAAATCCAGGAGATTAAAATTTATACTCAAAGTATGGGTAGCAGGACAGACAAACATGAGGACAGAATTTCAGAACTAGAAGACAAGGATGCCTTCCAAGACCAACTACTCAAAGACACCTTGAAAATAAAGAGTTGATTCTATAACTACTAATATAAGAATAATTGGAAAGAGTTTGAGGCCGGCTTGGGCTACAACGCGAGCACAAGGCCGGCCTGAGCTACATAGTGTGACACTGCCTCAAAAAACCAGGGCTGGGAGTTTGGCTCAGTGGCTTAAGTGCCTGCCCTGGTAGGCGCGAGGTTGTGAGTTCAATCCCCGGTACCGCAAAAAAAAAAAAAAAAAAAAAAGAATAATTGGAAAGAGTGAAAAATCAGAAGACAACACAAATAGTATAAAACTCAAATACAGGAGGAAATAAACACACAGACAAGTGAGGCATATAGGACACCAATAGCCACAACTGAAAAGAACTTCTCCATACCACATCATATTCAAAATTCCAGAAAGCATCACAAGGACAAAATCTTAAGAGTTGTTATGGAAAGATAACAAATCATATACAAAAGTAAACCCATTAGAATCACAACAGACTTCTCTATACAGAGCTTAAAGCCCAGGAGGGCTTGGAGTGAAGTGTTTCAAGCCCTAAAAGATAACAACTTTCAACTCCAACTTATGCATCCTACAAAACTTTCCTTTAAAATTGATGGGGAAATAAGGCACAGTATTTCCACAATAATGAGGACCTCAAGAAATTCATAACAACCAAATCAGCATTACAAAGTGTCTCAAGGATATCCTAGAAAGAGACAATGAAGCCAACAATGTCAATAAGTCAAAAAGAATCAACATACCTGCCAATTGAGGGGGGAAATTAGCTAAGTAAAAGGGGAAAAGTGGGGAGATCAGCAACAGGAAAATAGTGCAACAAGAACAAGTCAGTAACTCTCAGTAACAACTCTTAGTGTGAATGGTCCCAAGTTCTCAGTTGAAGGACACTGATTGGCAGATTGAATAAAGAAAGAAAACCCAACAATATGCAGCATACAAGGAACACAATTAATTCAAAAAGATACTCCCAGATTAAAGATCAAAGAATGGAAAAGAATATACCACACAATAGACATTCAGAGAAAAGTGGGAGTCATTATCCTAATTTCAGACAAAATAGATTTCAGGCTAAAACTTACCAGAAGAGACAAAGAAGGCCACAATATACAAGTTAAGGGAACAATTTAACAAGAAGAGTTAATAATTATAAAAATACATGCACCAAATACAGGTGCCTAACTTTATAAAACAAATACGAAAAATCAGATAAACACAAATCTCCCCAAAAGAGTTAAAGACATCATACCACAGTAAAGTATGCGTACTCATGATTATAGCAGCACAATTCATAATAGATAAATCTTGGAAACAGTCTATATGTCCATCAATAGAGAAAGGATTAAAATGTGGTATTTATATACAATGGAGTACTATTCTGCCATAAAGAAGGATAAACTTGAGCCATTTGTAGGCAAAAGGATTGAGCTGAAACATTGCATGGTTTCTCGTATATAAAAATCTATCTATCTATCTATCTATCTATCTATCTATCTATCTACTACAAAATGAATGACAAATAATAGGAAAAAAAGAGAAAGGAAGAAAAAATGCATTACAATCCAGCACAGACAATGTATCTAAAAGTGTACTAAGTGTGCCTTGACTTAGCACAATTGCCTTACATATTTCATGGGTCCATAGTCCAATTAGTCTGGTTTTCAATCTGTGTATAAGATAATTAACTTCATAAGGTTTTATAAGATAAATAAATGAATTGGATGCTGGAAAAATAAAAGGATGGTAGAGGAAGGAGGAAAAGAAAGGAATTAAAATGTGCTCTATACATGTACCAATTTCCCACAGTGAATGTAATCATTATGTACTGCAAACATGCATGAATAAAGGTTAAAACAAAGAAAAAAGTGGGTCTGTTCATGAAAGCTCGTGTGGCTTTGTCTCTTGCATGTTCCTCTCCTGCCATTTGATGCTCTCCACTGCATTGGGACTCGACACACAGTCCTCACTAGCAATGAAGACCTCACTCCATGTAGCCACTGATTTCAAACTTCCCAGTCTTCAAATTGTAGCCAAATAATCTCCTTTCCCTGTATATTGCTTACTGTACAGTTCTCAGCCACAGCAGTACAAAGTAAACAAAGCCAAAACCATTCTATATTGGCATCTCTTTGCTATAAAAAAGAGAAGTGTGTCATACAGATGTACTAGTCCCATATATATGACTACAGTGCAAAAAGAGTTCACATATATTTTGTTAGAGATGGTATTTTGATTTTCATTTATTTTTACATATATCTATCCTGTCTTCCATTTCCAAAATGGGAATAAAAAATAATGGATCTGGTTTCTTCAAACTGTATCATTAATTTACAGTCATAGTTTGAGAGAGTTCTACTTCCTTGAAACATAACAGTAGGGCATATTCCCATTAGTAACAAAGAGTCTTTATGGCAATGATTTTAGGAATGAATCAGACTTTCTGCTTAGGTATACGAGAGAAAGGAAGGCATGTGGCATTAATAATCCTTCACGTGTTTAAGGTATATCATATTCAACACCTAGCTAAACTACTTTATACCTAGTAAACCCTGTCAACTGTCCCTGTACTCTTAAATTGGTAATTTGGCACTTACAGCTAATTTTTCTCCATACAGCCTTGCTGGGCTCACATGATTATCATATTAGATGTTTTAGTTCGTAAAAAGGACACCCTTTACTATAAAAGTTTCATATTTAAACTAGAAGACGTCAGTAACAAATCCCACACCAGGGAACCTAGAAATTTGACAGAGAAAATGCACCCTTTCCCAAACTTCAGAATAGCACTAATCCAATGACCTATGATTGTAATGGGGCTTTTCTGTTAAATAATTGTCATTATTTTTAGATACTACATGAGAGCACTTGTAGAATCTTTGAGAATCTATGTTTTTATATAGCAGTTTTGACAATCTATTGGGCTTTCTTGGCATAAAGTTAACCATTAAGAAGAAAAAACAGAGACTTTTTTGATGTTACTGGGTCAATGGCTGGGTATTTAAGACCCTGGCTTTATCAGGGGGTGGATTCAAAACAGTGAGCCATGGAGAGGGTGGGGAAAGCTGTTCATCGAGGTTTGGGTTGGAAATGAGGGCAGGAATTGTCCCCTTCACTGTCCACCCGTTAAGTCGGCCTTGAATGCCATGTTCAAGCATAGGCAGTATTTTCATCTAACTATACCCAAAAGCCAACATGAAAAATAACCTCAATTCTTTAAAGTGTTGTCTCCCTCTTGTGGCAAAAGGACAGAAATTTGCAAGGAGGCCAAGATCACCAAAGACCTAAAATATTCTGCATTTTTTGTCGGTGTTTTATGAATGATCCTTGGATATGGGGATATAATTATGGCACATAGTTTTGTGCTTCCCTCCACACAAATCTTAGAGTGATAATATTAATTTCAAAGAGTTCCTATGAGAACTGAGTATTGTAACTGAAATCAACAAAGGAGTGTTGAAATGCTAGTATATTACTGGCATAGTAATGGAGAAGTGACAAGACTAATGATATGCCATGGTCCTTCAGGATGTCAATCTCATCCAAATAGTTGAAACTCAGCACACTTGGATCTTCAAAAGTCAAGACTATAGTTGTCCAAGGTGTGCTGCATGGACTGCTCCTCATAAATTGGAGGTGCTATGTGGGAAGGCTGAATAGTGGCCTCTCAAAGATGTCTGCACCCTAATCCTTGGAGCCTGTGTTTAAGGTGGATTCCATGGGAAAGTGGAATTAAGGTGGCAGATGAACCAAAGTTATCAGAATAACTACGTGGGATTCTCAGTGGGTACACAGGTATCATCCCAGTTGTTAAGCCAGGGCAAACAAACCCCAGCGGTCAGTGTTATGGTTGATACTTGGCATCAACTTGAGAACTTTAGAAGTTTAACTGAGAGACTCAGCAGGGAGCCAGGGTTCTTACTTTGTAAATATCCTCATCCTGCGCAAAGGGAGGGCAAGGAGATTTGTGAATGCTACACCCAACCTGGGGGTGGGGGTGACCTGTGTACAATGTAAGGGAGGAAAAGAGGCTTGCTCTTGCCCCCTTTTTGCTCTGGCTGCTTTTGCTTCGGCTGCTGCCTTGAAGTGTTGCCCCTGTGCCATGCCACCCTGCCTTGGAGCCAGCTGATTATGGACTGAAACCTCCAAAACCTGTAAGCTAAATAAACCTTTCCTTCCCTAATTTTGGGTGTCAGGTGTTTTGTCTCAGCAACAAGGGAAAAGTAACCAAGACAGTCAGCATGTGAGACAATGTGAGCAGGCATCCCTGGCACATTGTGTGGTGCAGAGGGAAGAGGATAAAGCAGCTGAACATAGACTACACCTCCGGCCTTCAGTTGAGTTCCTATAAGGGAAACTACCAGAAATTTGTCACTGTCACCACCACCGGTATCAGTGGTGTAAAAATTCCCTAACATTTCATTGATGTATAACTCAAAAATAAGTTGCATGAGCCAGATTCCAGGAAGGTGAGGTCTCCAACAGGGCGAGCCCACGAAACAGTGCAAGACTGATCAGTGTCTAGCCCCCTTTGTGTTACTATTAAAGAGTACCTGGGACTGGGAAATTTATGAGGAAAAGAAAGGTGTTAGGTCACAGTCAAGAAGCTGGCAAGTCCAATGCAAAGGTACTAGTCACTGGCGAGGGCCTTGTGGCATCATCACATGATGAAGGAACAAGGCAAGAGAAGGCGAGAGGGGTTGATTCACCCTTTTATAACAGCACCAACCACACCCAAAACTGTGTTCTCACAGTCTTGAATCCTCAAGGTCCAACCAGCTCACAAAGTTCCCGCCTATTAATACTATTACAATAGCACTTAAACCTCATCACGAGTTTAGGAGGGGACAAACGTTCCAACCATAGCAGTTAGAAAGCTGCAAACTCACAACTGTCACCAAAAATCCAAAATTGTTCCTCAGCTCTGGAGACACCTGTGTTTTGTGTTCTCTTTGTGTTCTCTCTCACAAATGTAGTTTATACTCACAAACTGAGGTCCTCGCTTCTTATAAAGAACTTACTAAATATCACACACACACACACACACACACACACACACACACACACACACACATACACACACACACAAGAGCCTGGCAGAAAGTTTCTCCCATCACTGAGCTGAATGGGTTCTCAACCCCGACCGCTGTGAGAGGTGGAAGGAGAGGAGACCGTACATGCGGTTCCAATGCTTCAGACTAAGCTTCCTTTCACCTCCTTCTCCTCCACCTGAGGCCTGGACATCCCAGGCTCCCAAGTTTACCGCAGCTGAGGGAAAGTGAGAGGAGAACTGCTCCACATCACTGACAGCCCTGGGGAACAGAGGCCCTAATTCAGGGGCTGCAACTTCAGCCTGCTGCTCACAGAAACCTCGGGCTTTGCCTTCCAACTACAGCAATCTCACACCTATGGCTTTCTTGATGGGGCCTCAGTTAATGGGAGACTTTGGGCTCACAAATCATGATCCTGTTTTTTCACTATACTTGAAGACCTTAAATTATAACCATTGTGCTGATGAAGGGTCTCTTGAGGGTAGTATGTTTCCAGATTGCATTACAATAACCTTTATTCCCGAAACTGGACTATTTTGCATATATGCCACCCTGGTATGGCACATGAGGCTCTTTCTGGGGCTCTTGCACAATTTGGGGGGGATCACTTCCCTTTGCTTTGATTGCACCTATTTGGAGGGTTTTACTGTCAAAACTTCTAACTGTGTCTGCTTAGTCAGTAAATACCCTTTTCCAGTCTTGAAATTTCAGTCTTGAAAACAGTGTGGAAAAGTTTACGCATTCAACTGCATCTTGTCTCTATGGAAACCCACACTGTGACACAAACCCAAATCTAGATTCCTGCCACCCAGCCCACTTTTCACCAGAAATTTTAAAGTAGATTTTCACCTTCTTTAGGTATTAACCCTTGACTGGCAGAAGCTGGAGTAGCTTTGTGGAATGTGGAATATCCGCATGCAAGGAAGTCGCAAAATCAAACCCGAAAGAGTCATTGCATAGGGCTTGGTCTCTGAAGGTGGAGGATGATGCACTTTAAAGACAAGCTTGGTAAATGCTTCAAGAAGGAACAAGTGTACCAGGAGAGCGAATGTCTACAGCTGTGTGATGAGGAGGACTCTGCGGAATCTTCTGTAGTAGAGTGCTCCTTAGTGAGCACTGTGATTGACTGCCAATGCCTATCATAAAGCTAGAGGAGGCACAAAGGCACAAACTCTGTGTCAACTTCAGAGCACAGCAGTATATTCAGTCTGCTTACATGAACTTCTAGAAACTCAGATTTAGGGATCAAACAAGGTCACTGTATGGTTC